>PVKN010016721.1:0-17724 GCA_004027915.1 Capromys pilorides | reverse complement strand
TAAGGCTTTTTCTCAAATTTAGACTTCTGCCTTTTTTTTTTTTTTTAAGCAGTACCAGGGATTGAACGCAGGGCCCTGCACTTGCCAAGCAAGCACTTATTCTACTGAGCTATTTCCCCAGCCCTCAGACTTCTGCCTTTTACAAAAAACTTGTAATGTATATCTAATTTAAGGATGACTAATTTGATTTTTAAAAAACATTTGTGTATTAAATAGAGATGATTGGTTAAAAGTGCTATGTCAAAACAAAACAAAAATTTAAAGTATATCACAAAATGTCATAAGGATAATCTTACTACAGTGTTAAATATGGTTTTGATTTCTAAGTTTCTACGTAAAAATATGTAACTTCTATCTATTAATATTCTATAGGGACTTGGGGCCAACAAGATGGCTCAGCGGTCTGAAGCGCCTGCTTAGGCAAGCTTAGGAAACTGCAGGGACCAAATTATATATATTATTCTATAAGGACATAAATATTAAAATATCCATGGACAATTATAAAATGAGCTAATAAAAACTTAAATGAAAAGCTCATTAAAAAAGGGGGAAATAGTATGGGAATACACATGTGTACACCTAGATTAACTGTTCAGAAAACTATTTATATTAAATAAAAAACATAGGGGCCGGTAAGATAGCTCAGTGGTCTAAAGCGTCTGCTTAGGCAATCACAGGTACTGCAGTCCGATCCCCAGCACAACATGTTGCAGCAGCCCCACCCCTAGGGCTCTATTATGAGCAAGTCATAATAGAAAAGAAAGAAAGAAAGAAAGAAAGAAAGAAAGAAAGAAAGAAAGAAAGAAAGAAAGCAAACAAGCAAGCTAGCTAGCTAGCTAGCTAAAAAATAACTGCCAGACAAATCTGCTGCAGACTGTCATTGGACAAAAGAAATACTGAAGTGATTTGTGTGTTAACTTGACAAAACCTATAAAATGAGCAAATGCAAATATTTTGAGAGAAAAATAGTACCAACTTGTTTCTTGCTATGGTGGCCTTGTTGTCACTTACGGTAAGCGTTGAAGGTAAATTTAGTTATTGGGCTTACATTCCAAACACACCACTCAACAGAGAAGTTCACTGGTGGGACGCTACTATACCTATACATGTTAATGAAAGTTCTTGGGTACCCAGCCCTTATGATGCCCAGGGACCTGTAGTGCCAGCAAAAAATGCTGCCAGAATTCGATTTTATGAGACTGGAGTAAAAGGTTGGCCTATCTGTATTAGGAATGGAGCTCATTGCTTAAAAGCAAGCACATGAATCAGGTTATCTATAGTAAATAATAACACTGGGGGCAAGGAAGGAAAAAGGGACTTTTTCATCTCCAAGGAAAAAATTTTAATGGTATAGCTGCTGATGGAATGCTTCCACCACCAGATCTGCCACCCTGCCAGAATACCAGTGTTGCTTATCTCAGTGATTGGGCACACTGGGAAGTCTGTAGAGGAGAAGCAGCCGGGTGTTGGTTAATACTATTAGCCTGAATTTTTCTAGGGATAGCATCTACATTCTTAGGGCAAGGACCAGAATTTTGCTTCCTGTACAACTACATTACCCATGGCAAGACTCCTCTTCCATGATGCTGTTCCAACATTTGCTGGGGGTGTTAAAGAAGAGAACAAAAAAAATGGTTGAACTCGTGGTAGCCATAATTCTAGGAATAACAGCCATCACAGCCACAGCTGCTACAGCCAGAGCAGCATTGAGCCAAGGTGTACAAACCCCACAGCATCTCCGCTCCCTCCCTAACCCAGGTGCTAACTATCCTACCTAACTGCACACTCAGAGACAACTCCTAAATCTTGTGAAGTTCCCCTCTCCAATCAGAGACAACTCCTAAGTTTCCCCCTCACCCCACCCCTGGGCTGTGGTTGCTCCCTCTTATAATCCTTTGTCCTCTCTCAGGGGGCGCGCCATTCTCCTGACCCACAGGAGAGTGCGGACGCTGAGCTCAGCTAAATAAAAAGCGCTCCAAATTTTTGCTTTAGGGTCTTTGTTTTCTTCACAACGTGCAACATTTGTGCCACTGAGCAATGTCCCAGGCCCCTTCTATAGAATCTGGATCCTTCAGTTCCCCAAAACAATGATCCTTGCACTGACTATCAGCCTCCTGGAGCTCCCATTGGCCTACCTGTACAAATACTTGGCTCCAGTTATTAAGGCCTGCCACCCACCCTGCTTTTGCACTCAAAACCACTGTCCTGACCAAAAAAAAAAAAAAAAACCAGACAAGTTCACTTTGGGCTGAGACCTAACTGTCCTGTACTGGACCTAAAAATGGACCCCACAACAGATGCTACACCCTCTTTATGGATGGGAATAGCTATATTAGAAATAAAGTCTGACAGTCTAGATATGTGATGCTCAACTTGGACAAAGTTATTCTAACCAAAGCTGTCCTATTCTTTCCTGGGGCTGTTTCAAAAACTGCCACCAATGACACCACTGGGGAAGGGAGAGCATAGGCAAAGGCTCCCACTACAATCAAACCCCTGGCAGGGGCTCATCAAGCCCCAAGGCAATGAAAAACAGCAGCCAGGGGCTGCAAAGAGATCTCCAGGCTTTGCCTGTTGTCACTAATTTGGGACATAAAAAGAATTTCATTATTCAAAACATTGTTCAAATCACCTGACTTTTGTATTATTAATTGGTTGTTTCACCTTTGACAAAAATGAATAAACATTATAAATACAAAAAAGCAATCCAAGGGCTTTGGGTCTTTTGACACCCATTTATAGAAATAAAGGGATGAAGCTGGGCATGGTGGTGCAAACCTGTAATCCCAGCACTTGGGAGGCTGGGGCAGGCGAATCAGTGTGAGTTCGAGACCAGCCTGGGCTACCAAAGTAAACTCAAGGCCAGCCTGAACTGCATAGTGAGACCCTGTCTCAAAAAGACAAAAAAGAAAAAGAAAGAAAGAAAAAGGAGAGAGAGGACAAGCCTAATATCCTGAGGAAGCAGGGAGTAATAAACAGAACCCTTAGAGAACTGTTGTCTCACTTGTAAATTTTGAAAAGCTGGGATTCAAGGCTACAAGCAGCTTCTCCTGTTTGTTGTCTCCTTCCATGCTTGGGATGTTAATGGATAGCATTGTGTGAACTTGAGGTAGGTAAGTGCTCAAGTCAATAGAAAGAGCTGTTTGTATTCACAAAAGTAGTTATGCACATTCCTTAGCCTGCTTTTAGCCCTCAATAAATGTGAAGTGTCTCCGTGACTCTGACCTAACTTCCACAAGACTAATCTCAGTGAGATCTCTGAAGCTATATTCATCAGGTCTTCTCCTTTTGGCCGGCTCAGGCTGCCCTGGGGGTGGGGCTGGTGCAGCATGTGGTGCCAGGGATGAAACCACGGTCCCTGCAGTTGCCTAAGCTTGAAAGCAGGCACTTTAGACCTCTGAGTTATCTGGCCAGCACTTCTCGTTTCTTTTGGCACAACTCATAACATACAACACCCACTGGTTTGAACAGATTAAACAAAATTTCTCAGGATGAAATTGCCTGAGTGGGAGAAGAGGCCCTCTCACATCAACCTGATCCTGCATTTGGAGTCCACCTTTTGAACAAATACACATTTAATGTCTTTGAATGTTTAGATGTGGCTAATCCAGCTAGCCAAACTAAAATGAATGAGCTTTTTCAAGTATAATCCAAGGGTCTTTATGTGCCCACTCCTGGACATCACACTGGATCTTTTAAAAGGATCCTAAAAATGTCCTGATAACTTCTTTCTTGGAAAGTTTATGAAAAGTGTGAATTACAGCAGAAACTATTAGTATGGGACAATATTGTATGTTATGAGTCGGTGTCAAAAGAAACAAGAAGACCAATGAGTGGAGCTTCAGAAGTTCCACTGAGGTTAGTCTCTCTCTAAGTGAGCCCAGAGCCACAGAAGCATCTCACATTTATCATTTTTCAGGATGTGACAATGAGACATGGGCTGCCTTTTGTGGAAATTGTGAGTCAGACTGTGGGAGTGGGGTAGATGTGACAGTGACCAGATAATTACTCTGAGACACCAGCAGAGCAGGGCTCTGAGGAAGGCCACTCCAGGCAGCAAATGAAAATCTCAGCCATTAGAGAACCAGGCTTCTGAAGTGCTCCAGTTAAGCCTAATAAACTTCAGGCTAGTAACTTGGATTTGACTCAGATGCTCCAGGGCAAGACAGCATCATGGTGCTTAGGGAACGCGTGGAATTCAAGGAACACATGTGATACACAAGCCCCTCCTTCCACCAATACAAGAAATTGACAGGGTTAATTAAGGCAGGCATTAGTCTGGCAGGGAGGTTAGCAGGGATCCCAGACCACGTCCCTGTGTGGTCCTGTTACAAGCAGCCGAGTTACATAGAAATATTATAGGCAGGCAGACAGGGCTAGGCCCTTGAAGGAGATAATATGGAAGGCAAGATATCCAGTAACTATGGGAGGGACGGATGCTTCCGCTGTGGGCCAGACCTAAAGACCAAAGATCAAGTAAATACTGAGCTCCTTAAAGACTAGCATCCGAGGTTGATCATCACCCTGAGGGGACCAGAAGAATCATTTATCCAACTACTACCTGATAAAGTTGTTCTGCATTCACTCCCGCTTGCTGCTTGCTACATGACTCAATTTCCCATTTGGTCCTAGACTTAATTTTACCTGAGCAATGGTGCTTGTACCCTCATTGGCTGACCATAGCTTTGTCCCACCTCATGCCCACCTAAGCGAGTTTCCATGGTTTTCACTTTAGACCCGCCTTACCACATGGTTTTCCTCTGTAAAAGTCCCTGGAAGAGACAGCTTCCGGGGGACACCCACTCGGGACCCCCCTCCTGTCCCTTTCTCGGACAGCTTTCTTTCTCTCAATAAATATGTTCTGCTCATTACCTCTGTTTGTTCCTAAAACTCATTCTTCGGTTTTAGAGAACACGAACTCGTCCCAGGTACTTTTCAGGTAGGGAGATAAGTTTTCCCTTTATCATCTGGAGGTTCCCTGTTAGAGGTCATCCACCCCAGCTCAGTTTTTTCTTCCTGCATCAGTCTTCCCACCCAGGAGTCCTGCATTCCAGGCTTTTAAACTGGTAGCAATGGCGTGTTCCACAGAGAAGTGCATGGTCTCAGGATCCCGAGTGCGAAGTCTCTCAATATGTTTAGCAATGCCTTGGCGTGCCAAGAGGTTTATCGGATATTGCCTCAACTTGATGGGGTTAGCAATAGGCAACAATTCAGTCACTAGTGGAGTATGATTTACTGCCAGTCCCGGTGGGTAACATTCTGCCCAAACAGTGGGGATTTCCAGTGTCCACCGGACTAATAACTCATCTGTTTCTTGCTTGTCAGGTTATCATGTCTCCAGGCTCAGTAATAGGTAGCCTTCCCCTTCGGGGTAGGTGGCTATAACTCCAGGGGGGAGCTGCCCCTCTGAGCTTATTGTAGGGGTATATTGTGCAAAGCTCAGATGGACTGTTAATTTATGAAGGAGAACTCTTCCCTGGAGCGGGTCAGGGCAATCAGGTGCACAGAGGAAAGCATGCTGTATATCTGGCTGGCCTGGGCGACACAATTTAGCTTGACACTTTTTAACAATTTGGATATCTCCAGTAGCCCTCATAACGTTCATAGTCTGTCCGGTGGGCTTTCCTATTGGCTTAGTTAACACTGAGTGGGTAGCCCCAGTCTACTAAGAAGTCCACAGGTTGGTCCCCAACAGTCAAGGTTATCCTGGGCTCTGGGGGACCATAGGAGCCCTGACCTCCTCATTTTCGAGAGCAGAGTCCTTCCATCCTTTTGTAGTTTAGCCATTAATATTGGGCAACCCTTTCGCCAGTGCCCCTTTTGCTTGTGTAGGAGCACTGGTCTTCGTCTAATGGAGGCCTTTTTTTACTTTATCTGTCAGCACTTCCAGTACCTTTATTGACTTTTGGTCCTTAGGGTCTTCTTGGTTATCAAAACCTTTTATGCTGTCTCTCAACAGGCTAAGAGGCATTCCCTCAAATCCTTCTAGCTTTTGTAATTTTCGTTTTATGTCTGAGGCTGACTGAGTGACAAAAGCAATATTAATTGCTCTACCGTTTTCAGGTGCCTCCGGGTCAATGGGAGAATAAATGCGATAGGCCTCTTGGAGCCTTTCTAGAAAACCCGCTGGGGATTCATTAGCCAATTGTCTAACTTCTGATACTTTGGACAAATTATTGGGCTTTCTAGCGGTGCCTTTAAGGGTGCCCAGAAAAACCTGGCGATACCGATCGAGAGCCTCTTTACCTCGGTCCGTGTTGGGGTCCCAGTTAGGATGGGTTAAAGGGAACACGAAATCCAATTGGGTGGAATCCAATGTAGGTTCCCCATCAAGTCCCTTGACAGACTTTCGAGCAAGCGCCCTTATGCTCTCAAGTTCCTCTGCAGTGAAGAGTTTGCAAAAGTTGTTGACAATCATCCCAAGTGGGACGATGAGTGTAGAAAACAGTTTCAAGTAAAGAAATCAGACCTTGGGGGTCCTTAGAAAAAGGAGGGTTTTGGTGTTTCCAGTTATAGAGTTCAGAAGTAGAGAAAGGAACAAAAGAGAAGATAGGGACATGGGGTCTTTCCGGATTTCGAATTTCGCGTAAGGGGAGAAGGGTAGAGGATTCTCCATCAGGTCCTGTAGTATCAGAAGGGGGACTCTAGATCTTAGGATGTTCACGACTCCGGGTCCGCATGGGACTCGGGGGCCAGGAGTCAGATTTTGGGGCCAACAGGGATGGACAATAGGGAGGAGGAAGCAAAGTGAGGGGTTCCTCCTCCGTGGAAGGGAGACGGGAGGTTTCAAGATATTAGGAGGCTTTAGGGAGGCAAGAAGGGGAGGGTTTTGGGGATGTTGGTCAACAGCCTTCTGGTGCTTCTTTAGCCATTTCGGTGGATCGAAGAGAAGGTCAAGCCAAATCTGGATGTAGACGACCTGCTCCCGATGTGCAGGTGGTCCAAAAACCTTCTGTCGGCCTGCTTGGGCTGTGGAAAGATTCAAAGAGCCCTCCAGTGGCCAGGAGGGGGATAAGGAGGGCCACTCAAGTTCACAGAGGGTGCGGAGTTTACCAGGATAAACTGGCTCCCCATAGCCTTTGGCTTGATCCTTGAAATCACTAAAATGATTGAGAACTACAGTTAACGGGGACAGAGACACAGATGATGACTGACCCATTTTAGACTGGTTAGTAGACAACAGATCAAAGACAAAACAGAATACAACACAAACAACAATCGCCAGAGTGTTCCCCTCTGAGCCGGGGGATCGACCTAAAAAGGATAAGGGCAGATTAGGACTGGGAAAACCAAACAGTCGCGTAAGTAAAACCAAAACCAAAACCAAAACCAAAACCAAACCAAAACAAATGCCGGGCTCAATAACGGAGGGCGTCCTGCTCCGCCAGAAGGGACCTCGCGGTCCGCCTGCCCCAAACGTGTACCAAGTCCTGAAAGCGCGTACCCAGAGGAATAAAGAGAGAGAGAAAATTACCTGCAGGCGATAGAGAAAAAGGACCAGGCCAAACCTTCCCCAGAGAATCAGCCAATAGTTCCGAGGAACAGAGCTTAGGGGAGTCCCATTAAAGGGATCCCGGACGAGCCCCCAAATGTTGTAACTTAGAAAACGAGGCAAGTCCAAAACTGAAAACAGCGCTTTATTGAAGCTGGTACCCAGCGGCGTACACCCAGCAAGATGGGACAGGGTGCGCGCCACGGCAAGAGAACAGTGGGTTTTTAAACTTGCAAACCGCAAAAGGGGTGGGGTGGTGGGAGTACAACTTGGGGGGCCAGATATGGGCTACAGAGCTTAGGGCCAGGGAGAGGCAGGAAAAGTGCACTTCTGGAAGGGATCAGACAGGGGCTTAAGGCAGTGGGTAAGTACAAAGTTACAAAGTTTTAGTTTAATTCACACATACAATAGCGGTACATATAGAACAAAACGGAGACGCTTTGGTTAGGGTACAACAAGTAAGACTGTGTCTCAAATATAAAGAGTCTGATAATGTAGCTCAGGGAAGGCCCTGTTCCCCACAAAAGAAAACACAAGTACATACCATTATGTTGTAATTGCCCACAATGTTCAATACAGCAAATGCTGTATTGGTCTGTACCCAAATAGCAATAATTCTATAGCAGTGATAGCAAACCTTTTAGAGATTTTAATAATTGCAACATACAGCCCACTGTGGCATGTGCCATAGGTTCGCCACTCTGGGTCTACAGCATACAGCCTAGTATGCTCCGTAGTTAAGCTCTAACTTGGCTCATCCAAGTAGGCTCTGTGACCATGACACAGTGAATCCGCTTGTGAAGCATCTCCCTGCATTTAATGGATGCCCAACTGTACCTGTGAAAACTAGTCCCTTCACTACCTTTGAAACTGGACACTTGGGAACTTGTTGCAGTGATATGGGAATTAAAAACTGAAGCAATGGGGCCGGCGAGGTGGTTCAGCGGTCTAAAGCACCTGCTTAGGCAAGCTTAGGCAACTGCAGGGACCCTCATTCGATCCCCAGCACCACATCCTGCGCCAGTGCCAGCCCTACCCCCAGAGCAAGCTCAGCTGGCCATTAAAAAACGAAACAAAAACTGTAGCAATGGCACAGACTTACAGGGATAAACTTTGAGAAATAGAAGCTGGGAAAGGGGTTTCAGATTTTCCTCCGGACATAAGCTACTTTTTTTAACTTCCTCATGCTGGGACATAACCGTCACCTGCTCCTCTGTCCAGAGTGGACAATGGATTCAGAAGCAGCCCCCAGGAAGTGTTCATCCTTTTCCACCGGGTAATGACAGGAAAAGAGCAAGGAAGCAGGAGATGAATCAAACCTGGGGGCCTGCCGTTTCATCCGTATTCCCTCTCTGTTCTGTCCCTTGCCATAACAGACCCTTCCCCACCTGTATGCCATGCAATAGTGATTTGTGACAAACAAGGTTTTTCCATCGGCAGATCTGGCTTTGAACAAAGCCTTCCTCCTTGTATCCAAAATAAATGATCTCCTTTGGTTTGGTCAGCGAACGGACTGCATGTGTAGGCCTGAGTGGCCGGTAAGACACCAGTATTGCAACTATATTTCTATGTGCACACATCCTTTTTAACCAACTGGGACGCTTGCTCTGTTTTTGCACTACTTCATCTTGGAGTGCTCCAACAGGGTCCACATCGCCTTCTTCTCCGAGCTGCCTGAAATGTCCCAGCATAGACGAACCTTACTGTGTCCAGCTTCTCGTCCTGATCATTTTTGGTGGGGGAGGTCGGGGGAGGAGTGCGCACCCTTGTGCATCCTTCACACTACACACGGGAAAGACGATAGAGTCCAAGAAGTGGGAATACTAAAAGGAAATACACACTTAAAATGGAAAAAAACAGCAATCCTGCCCTCCAAGACTGATCCAGGTTTACATGTCGACGGGCGCCAAAGATGCTGTCATGGCCAAGAGCTTGCCCAGTGCGCTTAGAGATCCCCATTTTTGTAACCCACACATACAAACGTACTTTCCATTCACATCTATTTCATTACAGGTGAAGTAGTGCTTATCTATCTAAACGACACCTGATTAAAGCACATACTTCGGCAAACTCTCTCAGGCGCCGGGGACCGCGGTTCGATCCCCACCCCCGCCAGGAGCATGAGACCTACCTTTAAGGCAGCCTCAGCCAGACGGAAAAAAAAAAAAAAGAACTGAAGTCCTATCTAAAAGGCACCTTACTTCACGCGAAGCTCTAAGAACTTGTTCGGACGTCCATCCAAGAAGTTACCCAATCCCTCTCGCCACTACGCGACATGGCGTCGACCGCCACGACTTCCGAGACTCCGGGACGTGGAGCCGTCCCTGCCAGCGGCAACGACGGCGACTTTGCGCACAGCGCCTTTTCTGCGCAGGCTCGGCCAGCCCCCAAAGGCTAGTTCCGGGGCCGCGCCGCTGTCGCTCTAGCCGCCGCTCTCGGTGGGCGCCACCGCCAGCCAATCGCAGGCCGCGCCGCTGCCGCTCTAGCCGCCGCTCTCGGTGGGCGCCACCGCCAGCCAATCGCAGGGCGTGCGTCATGGCTCCGCCCGCGGATCAGCTGAGGACCTGCGATGCCCGTTGACAGCGGCGGCGGTGGTGCTGCTGGTTCCGGGATCGGTGCGGAGCGTTGGGGGTGAGCGGCGGCGGGCGAGGGGCCCGGGGACGGAGCGCGGCGGCGGCGGCCGACGAAGACGCCTCTCCTGGGGCGGCGCGTCCTCCTCAGCGGCGTTTCCGGGTCTCGCAGATGTGAAGTCGATGGAACCGCCCGGGGGACACGAGCAGCCGCCGCCTCTGCCTCCCTGGGGCCGTCTCCTCCGCCTGGGCGCCGAGCAGAGCGAGCCCCACGTCCTGCTGCGGAAGCGCGAATGGACCCTTGGGCGCCGTAGAGGTGTGCGGGGTGGCCGGCCGGGGACGGGCCCCGAGGACGGGAGCTGGGGTCGGGGAGGGGGTCGAGGACGGCGTCGAGGATCCGGCGGGGCGGGGACAGACACTGAGGAGTGAAGAGCACCTGAGGTGCCGGCAGGACGAAAGGGGCGCGGGGGAGGTCACCGGGCCGGGCGCGGGGCGCACAGTGCCTTCCAGCTCTTCCCAGGAAGTGTGCTGTCCTGTGACACATGCCTCTGACTTTCCTGAAAGCTCCGTGTAGATCACTGATTCCTCCCTACAACTTGATAAAGTTGTGTGCTCGTCCTCCATTTGTCATGCGTCCTGCGGAACAGGATTTTCTTTTTTTTTAATTTTATTTATTTATTTATTTGTTTGCTTGTTGTGTTTGTTTGTTTATTTATTTATTTTGTGGCTGGCTCAGCCTGCCCTCATGGTGGGGCTGGCGCAGCATGTGGTGCCAGGGATCAAACTGCAGTCCCTGCAGTTGCCTGAGCTTTCCTAAGCAGGCGCTTTAGAGCACTGAACCATCTCGCCGGCCCAGGATTTTCTTTACAATGCAGAATTTCTTCTCTTGACTGGAGTGAAATTAAAAGTCGTATCAGTCACAGCTGGTCGTGGTGGTGTGCACCTGTAATCCCAGCACTTGGGAGGCAGAGGCAGGATGATCGATGTGAGTTCGAGACCAGCCTGGGCTACAAAAATGAGCTCAAGGCCAGCCTGAGCTGTGTAGTGAGACCTTGTCTCAAAAAGACAAAAATAAATAAATAAAAAATATATATGTGTATCATAACAGTCACTGGAAAATTCAGAGATAGAAATTAAACCTTTTTTTTTTTTTTTGAGCTACTGTCTCACGAAGTAGTGTAGGCCAGGAGAGCTCAAACTTGCTACGTAGCTAACTCGTTTCAAACTTAAACCGCCTAAACTTCTTGAATGCTGGAATTACAGGTATGTGCCACCATGCCCAGTTAGAAACAGATTTTCTTAGTTGTTAAGTTTTACACCTTATAACATATAAGGTATATTATCTTACAGTGTAATATGTAAGGTGTGTTACCTTATGATATAGCATGTCTTTTTAGCAATGTTAGATCCTACTCCCAAATTTTTAATAATATTGAAAGTATGTATCGTGAGAAACTTTGGGGGGAAAAAGTGTGTTTAACCAATATATTACAAGGGTTGATGGAGAATAGGCGTCCTGGACAGAAACTGACTGGGTTTCTGACCTGCCAACTTGCTTTCAGTTAGCCTGTGCCTTTGCGTTGACTTGCTATGAGGGATAAAGGAGAGAAGCCTGGCTTACCACTTAATGTTAACTACTGTTGTAACATTTTATAAATGTTACTTCTTTTTTTTTTTTTTTTTGGTCCCAGGATCATACTTGGGACCTTGTGCTTGCCAGGCAGGCCCTCCATGTTTTAATATACAACATTATGTCTGAAGAAATAACGTTCAGGCAAGATAGCTCAGTGGCATAAATGCCTATCTGGTAAACACAAGGTCCCAACTTCTATGGGGGGGTGGATGGAACACAAATGTTATTGAGTTAATATTAAGCCTTGTTTTAAAAATATCGTCAATGAATGTATTAATGTTGCCAGAAAAACAAAAGTTGTTGTGTTACTCTGCTCGTACTACTGCAACAAAACACTGCATCCTGGGGGCTTAAACACCAGCACAACAGTCTTGATCACTGTCATTTGATGCAAGTCAGCCAGCTTGTAATTGATTAGCCTTCCAGGTTGGCTCATCAAAGTTGCTTTAGATATTCTAAAATTTTCCCTGTGAAATTTAGGCTTAGCTTGTTGGATTCTCTATCTTCTGGGATTTTGATTGGAATTGTGTTGAATCCTTAAAGCAGTCCGGGAGAAAACTAGTGACTTGATAGGATTAATTCTTTTTACTCCAGCCGTCAGCAGCTCTTCCTTAGACTAGTGTTGCTCAGTTTATCTTGACATGACTTCTTGTGGCTAGTGCCAGGTGTTGTCCGCTTCATCCCTTGGGCACTTATATGGTCACTCCATGGATTTTGAGCCAGGGACCCATTTCTGTGAACCTAGCACCTTGGGGGAGCTGGAGCGATGGTGATGTGTCTGTGTGCATGCACTTTGTGTCTTCTTTCTCCTTTAGAGGTTATGGTGATGAGTGCTGTGCAGGTAGGTGCTTTAGCTGGGTCCACTGAGTTATTTACTGATGGGCTATCACAATGTCACCAGGCAGAAGCTCAGCAGCTACCTGGCTTTGGTGTGTGTCTGGAAGTAGACTAGTGGTAGGCTGGAGACAAAGGTCCAAGGCTGGTGCCAGAAGCAAGGCTAGGCTCTCCAGTAAGTACAGCCACTGCTACAAGATCATTGAGGACCTGGGGGACAAGATTTTCAGTACCACTGTGGAGAACTCTAGGATTGTTCTGTATGCCAACAGTAATACTGATCTGGCTACAAGTAACCTTTAAATCAATTTTGAGATTCAGGAAGCAAGCCTTGTCCCTTAAGCATGGAGGCTGACATCAGTGGCCTGCCCAAAGTGCTGGAGTGACCACTGTGGTCTGGGTCAACCCAGAGATGTATATTCAGAGCCTGAGGGAGGAGTTTTGCAGGAGAAGAAGGACCACAAATAGAAACCAGGGCCCTGAAGGCTGAGTGGGTTGCTAGGTCATTGTAGTAAGAGTTCCTTCCTGGCATCAATCTCACCAGATTGCAGAAGGCTAATGTGAGGTCATGGCTAGGATGGAAAGGATGTCACCAAACCAGTTCACTAGCTAGCTTGAGCTGAATGAAGAGGTTTCTGGCCATACTGAATAGTTCCAGATGAGCAAGTCTGGGACCACTGAGCAATGTTACACCCTCTCAGATCTTGAGGTAAAGGTACAGTTACAGCTCAACATTGAAACTGTCCCAGAAGGCACATTGGCAGAAACAGAGCCCCACCTTGGAGCTCTACCTGGTACATGGCCAGATACTGATCAGCAGCATGCAAGGTCAATCTGGGGACAAGTATGCTGACGCTGAACTATAGAACCAGGTGTCATAGACATCAAGCTAGCAGTTCACAGACATGAAATAGGGCCTGGAGCAGCACATTACTACCTGCCAGAACCTGCCTGCGGGCTAGGATGCTCACCACACCCTACCTACCCCGAGGCCTTCGGTTCAGCAGGCTTCTGGACTCCTGCTTTCCTTTAAAGCAGCTCCATAAGTATGATGGCACATGCCTGTAATCCCAGGATTTGGGAGACAGAAGCAGGAGGCTTCCTGCAAGTTTGAGGCCAGCCTGGGCTACACAGTGACTTCAAGGCCAGCCTGAACTAGGTAGCAAGACCCTGTTTTCCTTTCCCCGTTACAGTTAATAAAGATCCACATGTGTTCTGCTTTGGATGCTCTCCCTTTCTGTTCTGTGTTTTCTGTACTATACCTGTGGTAACTTGCTCAGCTTTTTCTGTAACTGTATGTCATTGCGTCAGTCTTGTGATGGTTCTTGAAACCTTAGGTTACATAGAGGAGAGAGTTAGAGATTAAGTTAACTAAGCCCCTTAGTTTTATGTTAAGTTCTGGTATTTAGCAGACTAGTTATGCATGTATGCATCATAAAATTGTGTCAAGCATGGGGACCCTGGGAGTCTGACGCTGGAGGATTGAAAGTTCAAGCTAGGTTGGGCAACTTAGTGACTTAGTAAGAACCCTTATCGAGTTAAAAAATTAAAATAAAATCTAGCTCAGTGTAAAGATGTTGGACTCAGTACCACCAGAAGAAAGAAAAAACTAAACTGTTCTGAAGGCCCAGCACTTGGGAGACCTACATAGGAGAATTCAAATTTGAGGTCATCCTGGACTACGTGTTGAGACTTTGTCTTAAAAAGCAACCAAATCGTCCTGAAGAAATTGTTGAAGTCATGTTGTTTCATCTACTAGTTAATGGGGTTCAAGAAGGCTCAGAACACAGCCTGCTTCTTTTATTCTGGTTTAAATGAGTAGCTACTTAGTTGTTTCTTGTGTGGGCATGCTTTGGTAAAGCAGAGTCAGAGTTCACAGAACCTCAATTCCAGTGTCTTCCAATCCTCTCTGTTTTAGGTTGTGACCTCTCATTCCCCAGCAATAAACTGGTCTCTGGAGATCACTGTAAAATTATAGTAGATGAAAAGTCTGGTCAGGTGACACTGGAAGATACCAGGTGAGCACTTTCCAAACTTTTTTGAGTTTCCTCTTGTGGCTTATGAAGATGATAACTATGTTTCAAAGTAATAACAGTAGTTTGTTTTCTCTAATGTGAAGGGTAGCTTAGCTGGTAAGATAGCTGAGGGGACTAAGTGCCTGCGTAGGCAAGTGCACGGTCTCCAGTCCTGCCTGCCACGTCAGTCCCACCCCCAGGGGGAACTGAGGAGACCATGGAGACCAGGTGTGGTGGCACATGCCTGTAATCCCATCACTGGGGAGGCTGAAAACAGGAGGATCACTACAAGTTTGAGCTGTGTAGTGAGACCCTGTACCAAATACATACTTTTTTTTTTTTTTTTAATGGTATTTTAGGGTTGCGAGAAAGCTCAGGGGACTAAGCACCAATTTTGGCGAGCACAGGGACCAGGGTTCAATCCCCGTTCCTGCCCGGAGTGTGCTGAGCTGGGAGACCAAGTCTAGCATGGTGGCACATGCCTATAATCCCAGCATTAGGGAGGCTGAAAGCAGGAGGATGACTATAAGTCCACACTGCATAGTGAAACCCTGTACTAAATATGTAAATGAAAGAGAAAAAAATGGCATCTTTTTTGGTTTCTAGAATGAAATCCTGAGTTGCTTTGGTGCCTACAGGTCTCCAACTAAAAAATTACGTATGGTTCAGAAGCTGGGCTGGGTAGGACATACCTATAATCTCAGGTACTTAGGAGGCTGAAGTAGGAAGATCTTAAGTTCAAGGCTAACCCTGGGCAGTTCAGTGAGACCATGCCTGTCTCAAAATGAAGTGGGCTAGGGAAATAATTCAGTGTATAGATAAGAAATTAGCATCTCAAGAAGCAGAGAGCAATAAACAAAGCCCAGGGACAACTGTGGTCTGTTACTTGGGAATCCCAGAAAGCTGGGATTTCAGGAAGCAGACTGCAGCTTCTCCTGCTGGCTCCCTGTTGTCTCCTCCCTTGCTTGGGATGTTAATGGTTGTCTCCTCCCCTGCTTGGAATGTCTTCAGTTAGCATTTGTGTGAACCTAGTGTTAGGCAAATGGTGAAGGTGAAGATTGTAGTTTTCCTTTAGCTTCTGGAGCTCTGGGCTTACTTTGAGAGACAAATCTCAGTGAGATCTCTGAAGCTAAATTCATTGGGTCTTGTTTCTTTTGGCACCAACTCATAACATACAACTGGCCAGTAGTAGATTGTTAACATATCAGAGGCCCTGTGTGCAATCCATAAAACAAAACAAAAAAAATTTTAATTGGATAAGAAATAAAACTTTTTTGATTTTTCTAAGACAGGATCTTGCTGTGTAGTTCACACTGGCTTTGAATTCACTTTATAGCCCAGGCTCACTGTGATCCTCCTGGCTCAGCCTCCCAAGTGCTGAGGTTACAGGTATGTGCCACCATACCTGGCCCAGAAATAAGACATTTTTAGACACTGAGAGCTAGTTATGGTGGTATATAACTGTAGTGTCTGCTACTCGAGATGGCGGCATGGAGAATGGAAGTTCAAACGCAACCTAGACAATTTAGCAAGTCCATGTCTCATAGGGTCTTGCTATACAGTTCAGGCTGGCCTTGAGCCCACTTTTGTACCCCAGGCTGGTCTCGATCTTGCACCAGTCCTCCTGCCTCAGCCTCCCAAGTGCTGGGTTTATAAGCGTGCACCACCATGCCTGGCTTCAACTCTTAATTTTTAATTTTGAGACAGGATCTAAAACTAAGTAGCTGAAGTGATACTTGAACTTTAGATCCTCCTTCTTCAGGCTTCCTCGTCCAGAAGACAGGCCATTCTTTGCTTGTTATATTTTGTTTTTGAAACAAGGTCTTGCTAGGTAGTTCAGACTGGCCTTGAACTTACAGTGTAACCAAGGCTGGCCTTAAGCTCTCAAGGACACTCTTGCCTCAGCCTCCCAAGGGCTAGGGTTCAGGCATGCACTGCAATGCCCAGCCTGGGTAATTTTTTTTTCTCCAGTCAGATTTTATTGGTACATTTTGGGGGGGAGGGGGACTGGGTTTGAACTCACAACCTTGCACTTGCCAGGCAGGCACTTGCGCCACTAAGCTCTCTCTCCGGCCTCTGTATTCGTACATTTTAGTTGTACATCATGTCATTCATTGTAGAGAATTTGTACCTGTACATGATACAACTTTGTGTTTTCCCTCCATTCCCCTATTCCCTCTTCAACCCCTGTTCCACTCCCTATTTTCAAAAGCTTTGTTCCGATTTTTTCCTTTTTATATAACTTCACTACTATCTAAAAAGTAGAAAGCTTTCCAGAACTCTGCTCATGTTAAAAATATATGTTTGCAGGCGATTATTGCTGGAGTGAAGATATGTGACTCTTACTGTTATTATTCACATTTCCATTGGTGACTTAGCTGTCTATGCAACTAGATTTTACTCATCTTTTGCATTGTTATTCATGGTAATTTGTCTTTTCCCTCCTTGGTGGAGGTTTATTATTTTGGCTCTTATTACAAACTACATTGTAGTGCTTGTCCTGCACATGATGGACAGGTGCCCTATCACTGAACTCCATTCAAGCCCTTTTTATTTTATTTTGGGACAGGGTTTTGCTAAGTTGCCCAGGTGGACCTTGAGCTTGCCAACCTCCAGCTTCACCCTACTAAATAGCTGGGATTACAGGTATGCCCCACTCTGCCACACTAAATGTGCCTATTTTAAATCCTGTGTAAGTGCCAGGGGCTTCTAGCAGCACAGTGAGGTGTGCATTTCCCAGGCACTAAGGTAGGAACAGTTTCAGTCTTGTTTTAACACTAGGTCTTGGGGGGTGGGGGAACAGCTCAGTGGTCTAAGAGCCTGCCTGGCAAGCTTAAAGACCTGGGTTCAATCTCCAGTACCACTTGCTATGCTGGCCACAAAACCCTGAGTGTGGCTGGCCAGCCACCAAAACCAGATGTGGAAGCACTCATCTGTAATCCCAGCACTAGGGAGGCTGAAAATAGGAGGATCAGTATGAGTCTGAGCTGCATAGTGAGACCCTGTTCCAAAACAAAATCTCCAAGAAATGAGACCTGCCCCTCTCAAAATAAAAGACCCAATCAAGAAAGGGCAATTGGAAACTGGGTGTGATGGCCCACCTGTAACCTCAGCTCTTGGGAGACTATAAGCAGGCGGATCACTACGAGTCCAAGTCTGTTCTAGAAGTGAGACCCTGAA
>PVKN010016720.1:0-17728 GCA_004027915.1 Capromys pilorides | reverse complement strand
AGAGGCAGCTGAGGCAAAAGGATACACTCTCTTATTATTTAATATTTAAGAGACTAAACTTCACTACTTGAAGATACATCTTAAAGTTTGAAGAGCACTAATAAATAAATACCTCTGAATAGCTTTAACTTAGAGACCAGTGATTCTCACACTGCATGGACTATGAGAACTGCTTGGGAAGCAGACGCAGTGCAGGTTTCTGGGCCCCATTTCCAGAAGCAGAATACAAGAAGTATTCCCAGAGATGTGAGGTCATCCAGGTAAGTTCAGGAATGGTCACAGGAAAAAATTTCAAGACATGTGAGTGGAAATCAGAGAAAGGCTTTATTAAGTAGAGCTACAGAAGTGCACACTGGGAGAAAAGAAAGTGTGGATCTTCAAGGGCATCACCCAAGACCCAAGGTTGGGATATGCATGTGTTCTTGTGTGAACATGTGGAAGACAGGTAGAACTGTCCTGGGGTAACTGATTGTGTCCCATGGTTGTAGTTTTCTTAAAAGTACAATTTTAAAGTTAGGCTTCTCCTTGTTTCCTTTCTGCCCATCTTTATTTCTTCTGTCCTAGCATATCATCAGTGATACTGAACCTTCGGGGATGAGATGGGAACTAAGCCACTGAATCATAACCTTTTAAAAAATATTATTAGTGAAAAATTGTACTATAGAGTAATGATCTCATTTTAGACAATGATCCCTTCACATAGCATATCTTGATCATTTTCAGCTCTTTTACATCCCCCCTCTCCTACCTTTGCTCCTATCCCAAGAGTCTACCTTGTGGTTTCCTATCATCTTTAATTATTTATTTACCTTTAGGTTTCTTACACAAGAAAAATTCTGTATTTAGCTTTCTGCACCCAGCCTGTTTTGTTTTGCATGCCAGCATCCTGCTTATAGAAGCAGTGCAATTTACTAAACTAAGTTTTATAAGCAATGCAGATCCCATCAACAAATGAATGGATGAAGACAATGGAGTATAATGAATGGGAGTTTGCTCAGCCATAAAGAAGAGTGAATTCAGGTCTTTGTTACCTCTGCAGCTTGTGTCTGTGGGCTGGGTAGGCCTGGCCTCCACTGCCATGCTCTTAGCCAGGCCTGTTGCCCTCTGGACCTTCCCAGGGCTCGTTTTTTTTTTTTTACTTAAAAGTTATTTTAGTCCCTAGAGAATTGTGATAGTAAAATGGAGCACTTAATTTCAGGTTTATATTTAGAGACTAAGCTAGTAATCTAAGAAATTCCTAAATATAGCATCAAACCTAGGAGAACAGAAAAAAAAAAAAAAAAAAGATAGTTTCCTTCTCCTAGCAGCTATCTAATATGGTTCAGGACATTTTTGTTCTATCCTAGTTGTGACTTTATATTCTTTCAAATCTAACAAATGCACTTTCCTGATAAATGGAAAAAGAGGAGGAGATGTAAATAATGGAAATTTGTTTAAATTTATTGCTCTTTTTTTTTAAAATAGGTTCAGAGGTTTGTGACTACAGAATCCTCCCAGTTCATAAGGCTGTTATAGAATGAAATGGACAGTGGCTTGGGATCCCCTGGCCCTGGGTAATGGTTAATATGGTGTTCTTTACACTGTGGGCAGAATGCTTGCAGGAAACAGTGTTCATTGATGCTGATTGGCTGATTCAAGTGATCTGCCAATGTCACCTCTCCATTTCCCTTGAAGACCTGAAGGATGCTACAAGCACTAGTTTCCATAACTTCACCGAATTTAACAGCTGACATTTATATCACTCACTCATAAATTTTACAGTTCCAATTCTCTATTCTTAGGTCAACAAATGTAAAATACTACAAATTGCAATTGTAACATTAAGTGTTTGGGTTTTTTGAATCATTTTTATGATGCTAGGGATTGAACCTAAGGCCCCACACATACTAGGCAAGTATACTATCATTGAGCTGTACCCTCAAGTCTAAAAACATCTATTTGATACCAGTCAAAGTCATCGTTTCATGGTAACATACACCTTTTAAAAAACTAGACTTAAAACGTCACAATTTCTTCCTCTGTTGACATCACTGCTATTCTTTCTGTGCTTCCTAGAAGTGGACTATGGAGGCAACAGTTTGCGACCACTGGTGAGGTCAAGGTGTCATGCATCTTGGAGAGGGCCAGAATTCCTCTTGTGACTTCCCAACACCAGCTACTCTAGCAATAATTTCTTAAAGAAATCATGGTGGTGCCTGTTGATGCATCTTTTTGTCCAATAATTTATGACTGATCATTTTTGTGACAGAAAATGTTTTGAAAGTTGTCAGAAATTAATAATGAGCTTGCTAGTATATCAATAGACTCATTAATATGGCTGGGAAGATCATTTGTGGTAATTAGTTTCCTAGAAATTTGATTTTATTTTTAGCATTACTTCTTTCTGCTGAGACAAAAAGTATAATTTCTTTACTTTTGTAATTGCTATTGTGCTAGTGAAAGTAATCATTAATTTTTAATTATGCCCAGCCTCCAGCAAATCATGACTCAGGCAAAGGTTGTTTTAATCATCTGTCACTTTATACTCAGTATTTACTTTATTAATTCATGCACAAATAATTGTTCTCTGTATAAATCTGTTGGTGACCTTGAGAAGACCAGTTTCAGAGGAGCAATAGATGAAACCCAGACTGCAATGCATGTGAATAGAGTAAGCAGAACAGGAGATAAATTTGAGTTTTACTGCAAGTGGTAACAAAGAAACAGAATGAGAAAGAAGGTGACATGGAGCGCAAGAGCCTGTATTATAAGGAATAACAGCCTGTCTGTCTGTGGAGGAGAGAACTCAATAAAGATGAAGACACAGCAGAGGAGAGAAGACACCACTGCATGAGTGGAACCCTTTGGTAAGGCAAAAGGGATAGAACAAACAGCAGTAGAAGACTGGCATAAGTTCTGATCATTACCAAGGGCATTTTGTGAGGGTATTTGTGTAGCCAGGTTAAGGATGGATTGTGACTAAGTATGGATATTATATTCTGTTTGTTTTCTCATCGAAATAATGAATTTGAGTATTGTTGAGGCATTTAGGGGCTTGAGAAAAATAAAGGTACAAAATAATTCAGCAGGCGAGTACATCAACTGAGGATGTACAGAGATGACGCCTGCTAGTGCTAACCGGACCCTGGAGGGACTGGATCATGGATTTGCTAGGTTGCAGTCACATTCCCCTGTCTACCTGTTGGGATAGAATAGGGAAGAAATCAGATTTATGCTTAGATGACATGTAGCCAGGAATTAAAGGGAAAGGAAGAAAAAGCAACAGTGCTTAAGAGGGCAATTGTTACAAGGGCCAGATTAGGACAGCAGTGAACACATGAAGGGTGTGCAGCACAGGAAACCACTGTGAGTCACAGACAGGCAATGATAGGCATTTGAGAAAAGTTAGTCAGGATATTAAAGAGATCAGCCTAGAAAAATAGGAAGGGGTGGACAGAAAGCAGGAGTCTTGATATTGAGATTCCTCATGTTTCTCATCCTTAAAATTTCTGCCTTCTGGCATAGTCAAGCCAATTAAGTGGGAATACACATGAACAAAACATGCGACACAAGTCCCATGACACAGCAGGCAGCCAGTAAAGCTCATTCACTCTCATTCTCTAGCCTTCAGTGGTTGTGTATAGGCTGAACTATCATTCCTGGTTTAACGTTCTAGGAATTCCAACACGGTGGAAAATCGAGAGGTAATTCTGAATATCAGTACGGATCAAGGGACATTACAGACTGAGGAGTGCAGGCGCCAAGGCTGCCTTAAGTCATGAGAGTCTTACTGGATACCCAATCTTTGCTCCTCTTTCACATGGTTACACTAGAAACAGTATATATGCATCTGATAAAAGGAGAAAGTCCATGCAGTGGTAGGTTAAATGACTACAAAGATAATTCCATGGACTCCAAGGGCTATGCAGAAGTGGTTAGCACAGCAAAATATCACAGCCTGGGGGGCTTTTACAGCAAGAATTTAGTTCTGATACCAGTGTGAGGTGTCAATAGGGTCAGTAAGTGGTGAGGGCTCTCACCTTGAGATATATGTGGCCACCTTCTTATTCTGCTTTTCTGACCATTTTTGGTGCATGGAGGGGACATTTGCTGTCCCTTTGGATCAAGACACTAATCCTATTAAGTCAGGACCCTACTACTTATCCAACCACATTCGCCTAGATATTTCACCACCAGAAACTGTCGCACTAGAGGTTTGGGCTCCAAAAACTGAATTTCAAAATGACAGAGACTATTCCATCCATAAGATTGGGAGGTCACATTTAGAAAGTTCTAAAAGGATGTCATCAGATTAGAAATGATCAAAATCAGATGGTTACTAATTTCAAAACATTTTTACACTTGAAGTAGTTTTGAATTGTGATGTATGTCTATGTGAAAAAATACAGTCCCTTCTGAGGAGATAGCCTCCCTACATGGAGCTCCAGACCAAACCTGCCTCACTGTTCTGATGCCGGAAGCTAACGGTGCTCAGGAAACAGGCAGCTGAAAATATCTCAGCTAGATTGGCACTCAGGAGGTACAGCAGCTTGGTAGTGCTGGAGATGCAGGACCTGCACTGAGCTCTGGTAGTAACCCCCAGCTCCTAGACCCATCATGCCTTTGGCCCGAGGACCAAAAGAGCTTTGACTGCCACCAACTGGGAGCCTAAAGGCAAAGAGCTCCTGCTACAGGGTTTCTTGGAGCCTAAAACAAGTTATTCACTGACTCTTTCAGGAAATATGTGAGAATGAATAAACGAACAGGCGGGTAAACAGCGCAAGGCGCCTCTGCCAGTGTCATTAACTGAAGAGTCCTGCTTCTCTGGCCCCAACTGGGAAAACTGCCCATGCTGCCACAGGAAGATGCCCAGGCAGAGTACAGTGTGCAAGATCAGGAAGCGGCCACAAGCTCCAGAACGGTGCTGTCCACCGTGATCTGCACTAGCGAGATAGGTTGATGTTTTATTTTCCTGGGTTGCTCAGTTCCAAGTTCAGTTCTTTTCATGTAACTACCAGATAGTTTCCCAATCACTTGCAGAAATTTTTGTTCTACTGTATTAACATAAATCATTGTCATTTTGGAAAAAAAGACCCAACATCTTGCTTCTTGTTTTTAATAGAAAAAAGTAAAATTTCATAATAAAATAATAGAAGAATAACAATAGTTAATGTATTGAACATTGTTATCTTTAAAGTAGCTAACCAGGGTACAAGATATGAACATTAAAATTTTCCAAATGATATTAGTGCAGACCTTTTCTTTTCAATGAACTGAGAGGAAGTAGTAGTATAACTAGAAAAAAATAGTAATTTAACTATCTTGTATTTTTTCCTTACCCTTCCTTTACCCTTCTCTCTACTCGAGTTCCTTTTTCCTTTTAATTAATTTCTTCCTATTTCATATCTGTTGTTCATTTTGGGTCGTATTTATAATAAAGTTCGCTGTTGTGAACTGACTTATTCTCTCTAAAAATTCATACGCTGAAGTCCAAACCTCCAATGTATCTGTGTTTGGATATACAGACTCTTAAGGAGATAATGTTAAATGAATCTGTAGAAAGATGGTACTGTAAACCAGCAGGATTGGTGTCCTTTAAAGAAGAGGATATACCAGAGATCTCACTCTCCACACATGTGCAGAGAACAAGTTATGTGCGGACACAGGAAGAAGGCAGCCATCTCCAAGCTGGGTAGGGGACTCAGCAGAAATCACCCCTGCTGGCATTTTGATCTCAAGCTTTCAATTTCCAGGAATGTGAGAAAATGAATGTATATCATTTTGTCATCCAGCACTTTGTTATGGATGCTTAGGGAAATTATTACATTAACTTTTGCATGAATAACAAAGTATTGTAGGGGTTTGTTTGTTTGTTTATTTGTTTTGTCTTTTGGGGAATCAAACTCAGGAACTTTGGCTTGGTAGGCAAGAGTTTAGGCCATTGAGCTACATCCCTGGCCTCAAAATGTGAAAACAGTATACTAACTTTAAACATAAAAGCTGGAGAATGTGGGTCAGCAAGACAGTTCAGTGGACTAAGTGCCTGCTTAGGCAAGCTCAGGGACCAGGGCTCAATCCGCAGCACCACAGGCTGCAATGGTCCTGTGCTGGGGCACACTCAGCTGGCCACCGAGTCCAGGCATGGTGGCGCACACCTGTAATCTCCATGCTGGGGAGGCTGAAAACAGGAGGGTCACTAGGAGTCCAAGCTGCTTAGTAAACCCTGCACCAAGTACATAGAAAAAAGTTGGAGAACTCACTGAACAATATATGGGCATATTTATACACGCATATATAGTGATATATGTATGCTAACATTTACCTAAGGCCAATCACACTAAGCTTCTTGTTAGTGCATAACTATTTATACAGTAGATGATACTGCCTAATAGCCAGACTGAAACCTTTGCAAGGGCACGTGGATCATGTGTGCCATATTTCTGTCTTTATCTAGTGGTGATTGAGAAGTGGCTTTTCACTTCATGGGTTTGTGATGGATTTGATGGAAAAAAGAAAATATATAAATTCATTAAACAGCTAAAATTAATGTATAGACATACACTTCAAAATGTACCTTCAGTGTTTGTAAACCCTTCTACGAGTTTTCTGCACAGTTTGAAAACATACTATTTTTGAAAATACAGAAACATAGTATTTGTATCTTCCCTTTACCAATATTCATAACTCAGAACAATTTTTTAATGTATTTGGTTGTTGCAGAGTCTTACTATGCAGCTCAGACTCATGCTGATCCTCCTGCTTTCAGCCTCTACAGCTCTGGGACTATGGTGCACACCACTACGCCAGGACTCTGGCTGGCTCAGCTCCACCTGGGGGCAGGGCTGGCGTGGCATATGGTACCTGGGATTGAACTGTGGTCCCTGCATTTGCCTAAGCTTGCCTAAACAGGCACTTTAGTCTGCTGAGCTATCTCACTAGCCCTCAGAACAATTTTATAACAGAAATCATTTACCAGAAAATTATTCCTAGATAAATGTGCTGTGCTTCACTGTGATAGACCAAATGTTACAGAGATTTATATATATATATATATATATATATATATATATATATATATATATATGTAAGTTTTGTGTTTCTTTGGATTTGTACAAATTTCCCCTGGAAGTCTAAGTTTCAGTGAAATGCTTGATTGATCTTTCTGTTCTTTCCTTATGAAAGGTAGGGTGCAACTTGTTGCAAGAGACAGCGTATGGAGGAGTAGTGAAATGGGTGGGTGGTAAGAAGGATTCATCCAGGCGAGGCTAAGAGAAAAGAAAAAATTATGCTTAGGGAGCGCATTGTGAAGGGGGGACAGCGGGAGAATGTCCAAGAGCATAATCACGCTGCCAGGGTGAGGGACTGGGGTCTGTATAAGTGTCTGAGCACGTGGTAGAACAGCAAAGGCTGCAAAGAGTGATCATCCCAAGAGTAGCTTTTCCCGGATCATCAGACGGCTTGTGAGCTACTGGGAACACCTGTATCGGATCTAAAATCACATGCTTAAAACTGCCGTTCCACAAGCCCACTTCCTAGGGCTTACACAAAGCCTTCGCCTTTGGATAAGGAGGCTGCTGCACAGTAGCTGGGAGGAGCGAACTGCTTCACAGCAAAGGTCTGCTCTGCTCTTGCGTAGCTTTGGGCAGTGTTGCTGTGCAGTGTTCCGGCCCCTTGGCCTGAGCTGGCCAGGACAGCTTCAACAGAATTGCTCTCTGCTAAGGATTTTAGGGCTTCTCTTGCCAATGGGCAGCCACTAATCAATTAAAGACCAAATAATTTTTTGTTATGAATTGAGATCTCCTGGTTTTTTGCTTCTCTAGATATGGCTTGAAAACATTCTGAGAAAAGAAATTGCGAACATTTCCAAAAATGCCAGTGCCTCGAGCTGACTAACATGCTCCCCTGGGGACACTTGCTAAGCCTCCAGGGTGAGTGGCAGTGCAGAGGCTGCTGCGAGGCTCAAGCCTCATAAAGAGAGTGACTTGTAAAGGAGGAGGCCTGAGGAAGGGAGTCCCCCCGAAGCAGCTTCCTGTCAGGTTCCCACCTGTCAAACTCCGGGACCAATTCAATTAGAAGTGATGAGGGACAAGAAAGTTAGTTTATTGTCAAGATTTTTACAATTAATAAGCTGTTAGATGGGTTCAGTTCAAGTAAGTTTAAAAACTGACATAGGTTTCTAGGACCTGGATCCCAGGAGAGGAGGGGAAGGATATAGAGAGCTGATGATTCAGAGCAAATTGTAATCTTGGAATCCCTAGTTTTCACAAAAACTCAATTTCAGTTGCCTAAACATTACATTCTAGTATGGCTAGCTCATGTGCAATGAACTTTAAAGCACGGATCCTGTAGTACTGCCCAATTTTTAACAAATTGTAAATATTTCCATGCAGGAAAGCATGGTTCATTGCAAAGGAGCAGTAGCGGAATCTGCCTTCACTTACGCTTATCAGTTCTTTCTTACCGAAGTGTTCTGTAGCACACTCGGGCGGTTATGATGGTGTGCGTGCATCTCAGCTGGCTGACGGTCATGTACCACATTGCTTGTCACCATGGAATTATGAACTGAGCTTCTAATTCTCAAAAGCATGTTAATTTCTGAAAAAGTTTATGGTTGTATCGCTAGCATTTTATGACATTTTTCAAAAGCACTGAGCTAATCTACAAAATAATAGTATTTATAACCACCTGTATGATTATTGTATTTTATAATGATATTGCATTTATGATGTTCTATATATATATAATATATTACATATATAATATCTATGCAGCAGATTTGTGATGCACACTGACGATTTCTTGGTATAAATGTATTTACCATCAAGCAAAGAATTTTATTGCGAAGTAATTGAGCGTTGGTGTGTTTGTGCACAAGACTAGGTATGTAAGTCAGAATCATAAAAAAAACTTGTAGCCAGAAGATCACATACCTCAACATGTGTCTGAACTTGACCACTAAGGCATAATTTCATCCATCAGCACAATTCACAGGAAAATATTCAACACCAAAGTAAAAAGGCTCATTTAAACATTTGGCCTAAAATAGAAAAAGATATGGGACAAATTAAAAGTAAGTAAGAATGATAGCATTAATTAGGATACAAAATAAATAAAATTAAATAGGAAACTAAAAAGATCAGGCCAAATAGGAACTATGAAAGATAAGATCAAGTAAGAGAAAAGTAAGGAAAAATCAACAAACGAAGGCCTTACAGGTTCAGCTCTTGAGATAAAGCTAATAAAAAAAAAAAAGAACATCTTTCCAAGGTTCTCTTGCATAATTTGTAAAGATAGAATGGTGTAAGTAGTTTGTTGGCCAAGCTGTTAGCAAAGCTAGGAGCAAATGAGTGATTTGGAAATTCCTGTTCTTGACTTCCAAAGGATTTAGGTTGGTGTGCAGAGGAGTTCAGAATTAATTTAGAACTCAGATCAAGTTCATGATTATAATTGAGCTGTGCTTGCAGATAAATTGGCAGTATTCCTACTAATGATTTCCCATAAGCAGACGCAGACTGTGGCCTCACTGGGAGAGGGTGTCATGGAATTCCCACTGCAGCTAATATACTACAGCATTTAGTTTGAAGTGCCCTATTCTAGACCATATCAAGGCGTCTGTATACATGTAAATGTTCACATGCTCTTGTCTGTCAAACATTGAAGCAATCTCTTGTTGGTGGATTTCTTTCCACTTACTCTACTGAAACTCAAGAATTTGCTTTCTCTTGGTAAGTGTGTGACTCTTCTGTATAGCTATTATCAGTGCATTCATTCAAAGAAATAGTGACAGAATAGTTGGTACGGAAACAATGTTCTGAATGCCATGAACTTCTAAGCCAAAAATTCTGAGAGTGAAAGGCTCCCTACAGTGCATATAATCCAGATGTGAGAAGCCTTTATAGAAGAATGGATTTCCTTGGCTGTCATTTGGGTTGGTGAATGGCTTCATCAGTGCTTCTTGGCAACAAAATTAAACATGAAATATCAGGCTCTGTGAAGCTAGGAGGTGACCTGGACTAGGACCAGGCCCCCTGTGGAGCCAGGGATGAGCATCAAAGAGCTGGATGAATGATGAATCAATATCTTGCAGGTTACCAGGCAGAATAATGAATAGAAGTAGGACAACTGCAAGGAAACTCAGCTAGGACAATGAGGCTACTTCAAGTAGGTGGACAACAGAAGGGTAGAGCTGAGGAGCTGGAGCTCTCGAGGCTGAACCAGGAGGCACTGACTGGGAAGGACCAGGCTCCCCTGAAAAGAAAATCCAGATTAACCCTTCTGTACCCTTAAAGAAATTCTTTCTGAGAACTTTCCTTCGCAGGAGGCACTATTACCCTGAAAATGCTAGGAAGTCTAAAATCAACACAATCTCTGGTTTGATGCAGCTTAGAATTAGTGACATGATGTATATTGTTGTGCAGATGTGTGAAAATTTGCAGTGTTGTGGGTGACAAAGAGAATTGGCATGTGGTCCAAGAAAGCACACACTGGGAACTTTCAACCTCACCTGAAAGGTCAGCAGAGGATTCCTGAGGACTTTTCTGGAGTGGTGAGCTGGAGAGCACTAAGCAAGGGGCCTGAGGCATGTGACAGGTCAGGATATAGGAGATACAGTGAAGGGCTCCACAGTGCCAGGCTCAGAAGCCTTGGGAAGGACCTGCATCTTTCCCCCAAGAGCACTGAAGAACATTTGAAGTGGTTTAGACTAGGTGACTGCATATTCAAACTTGCTTTATGCAAAGGCCATTCCAGAATATGTAGCTACACTTACCAACCTAAAGTCTTCACTGGTAAAGTGCAATGTAGGAAGCATGGTAGTTTTAGGACAGGAACTCCCCCTAGGGTTGTGCAGAGCTTAAGAACTCAGATATATCAGCTTTAGCAGTAGAGTCAAAACATAGGGAACTGCTTAAGGCCAGAACAAGCCTTTTAAAATTGCGGTTTATTTTCACTCATCCAACATGGGCTGCTACTTGGCCAGGATCCTAGACTAGAGTTAATCCCTCTCTGGGTATGTTTGCTGAGACAGAAGCTGAGCTGAACCCCTAGCTGAGAACAAGACTAATTAGCTATGCAATAAAAGAAGTTCTTGTTATAAACACAAAACATGCCAACACTATATTCTGCAGTGAATAGAATGTATGCCCGTAGGCTTACAACAGGGGAGCCAGCTGATCTTAAATTGTTTAGATTTCGTTTCTTTCCCCTTGGGTTGCCTGTGTATAAAAGGCCTTAAAGTTTGCTTCCATGTCAAAAATGGCTTCCAAAAGTTGCTTCATATACAGTAGCAGTAGTGAAATTATGCCTGCTTCCCTGGGGAAAATTCTATTCTTCACCAAGCATGTTTATGTGCATTAAAGTCTTTAGGTAGCACATTTGGGAAACATAAGAAACTAGAAAATACTTCAGTAGGATTTGTAAAGTACAGCATTACAGATTTACTCCTGTGACCTGTTTATTTCTGTGGTTCTCTAGTTTATAATTCATGATGGCTTCAGCAATGAACTGTTGCTTGGGTCTTTTTTTTTTTTTCTTTCTACAATGACTTACATTTAGCAAAGATGTACCTAATATATTTATCAATATTATCTGCATGACAGTATGAAGAGGATTTATTCAACTGCTTACCTATCTGTGAGCCAGACACTGTGCTGTGAGACTGATGCAGCTCTTGATTCTATCTTTTATGATCTCTAACAGTTAAAGATATCAAGACATAGATACTAAAATGAAAGATGTACAATTTATTTACATAATAATCTAATTTAACTATTAAGGGTATATTTTTCAAATCCATTTAATTTCCTTTCTGGACTCCTTGAAGTATGGTATGTCCAAGTGTACTTTGCAGTTACATGGGAGCTGTTCAGTTTCTATACAGTGACACAGAGACAGGTACTGTGTATGATAATTCCACACTGGTGTCATGATCTAGATCTAAACTGGCCCCTCAAACTCTCATATGTTGGGGAAGCAACTGGATCATAGGGACCTACTCAGAGGATTTAGTTCATTGGGGAGTTTGTAGCTGACTGGCCCTCTTAGGAGGAGGGCCTGGTTGGAAGATGCGATCACTGGATATGGGACCTGGGAGTATGTATTCTTGCTCTGGCTTCTCCACTTTCTCTCTGCGTCCTGGCCACCACCAAGTGAGCAATGTCCCTCTGCCATAGCATGTCATCCTTGGAGCCATTTTAACAAGAACTGAGACTTGGAACCGAAATTCAGTGCTCCTCTAACTTGTGCATATCTAGTATGTTGTCTCAGTGAGGGGAAAGTGACCGAACATTTAATGCAAACTTTCTTGCTGTTCTCTAACCTCCACGCAGCACCCTGGGAGGCCATATGTGAAGATGGAGGCTTCACCACTGGGAAAGGCCTGGATTTCCCAAGTCAGCACTTGGAAGAAAGATTCCCCCAAGGGTTGCCACTCAGGAGTACTGGGCATTGGAGTCCTGCATGAGTGAAAGATCAACCTATTCTGTGCTGAGACCTTGGAGTTGGCATAAAAAAGCACTTTATTCTGACTCATATAAGTCATTGACATTGTTAGATTAAGTCTAAATCTTATTAAAAGAAAACTAATGGTTTAAGACAGTGTGGGAGTCATTATTTTTTCTAATCAAGTATTTGTCTCTTTTCTAAGTAGGATCAGAACAACTATGAATCTAGACATTATAGCAGACAACACTGAGAAGAATAGAGAGCAGGGAGGGCAGGTAGGTCATGGAGAAACACTAGGACTTCTACTAGGAAGCCTTTTTAAAGTTTTGAGTATGTAACTAGAATTTCCTCTTTAAAAATAATGTTGATTTGTACTAATATTTATTTATGAAAGTATTAAATTGTATTTGTTGTATTTTCCTTATAGATTTGATGAAAATGGATTCAAGATTTTTAGATACACTTTTATCTCCCACTTCATTGCAATTTTGGTATACATATCAGAAAACCAATGTAAGAAAGAAAAAAATAAGTACATGTTACTGAAAAAATGGATACTACACTGCTATTAATTAATGGAATACTACTGATAGATAAATATTATTAAAATAGTAATGGTTTTGTGTCATTATCCAACTATTTGAGGTCCAGGAGATGAGCTTATGTTAAAGAGTAATCTGAAATCTTCTGTGATGAAGTTGTGTGAGTGATTATTCTTTTGGAGAGTTGAGTGGGTCCAGTGTCCATTTATGAGGCATGCCAATACCTGAGCTGAGAGGAAGAATAAGCTAGAAAAGGAACCCAGGACACATAGTAAAGGACAATGACTGCCCCAGCCAGAGGCATCAAGCGACTGTGCAAAATTTAAGCCAGCCCCAGTTGAGGCTGTTTCTGAGATCCAAAGATGTCTAGTTAAGTGGGGAAGAGAGACAGAAGAAAGTCACCATGCATCAGTATCATCAGTATGATTTAACCCATGGCAGAAATGCAGACAGTGGGAAATGAGATTAGGCAGCAAGAGATTAAAGAAAGCAGGGCCCAGATGCTGAGAGGGAATTTTGGCAAAGCTTGGGAGTAGATAAATAGGTATCTGTGTAGGGTTTAAGCTTCAGCTTCATGATCTGACAGGCATATGTTACTACTATGAATTGATTCATTGTTAAAATGTATGTACTCCCCAACAAATGTAAAATAATAACAACTACTATCTATTGGATACCTACTGAGTACTAGTACATTTATTCGCATGAATCCAGTGGTTACTACAGTCCAATGAGGTGGTTACTAATGTTCTAGTTTCTACAATTGAGTGATGTTGAAATGTTACAAGATTTAATAACTTGAGCACAATCACATGCTATAGGAATAAGCACTGACAGAATTTCAATGCAGACTTTGACTTCCTGGGCCTATCCTCTTGGCTGCTACCCAGAGCTGCCAGAGTTAAGATTCAACCATCTGTTCTACTTAGGCTTTGATGAGGAACTAGATGGTCTGACTGAACTGCTAGAGGGTATCAGATCTAAGTTAAAGAATCTGGGAAACACACTCTCATTCCTTTATATCGCCTAACACAGTGGTTGAACAATGCCAAGAGAAGAGATCCCATAATTCAGTCATGGCCTCTTGGTAACCTATCCCGCACTGTCAGTTCAGGAGAAGAATATTCACTTTTTTAAAATTGATTTTCAAATGCAAAGTTGAAAAGATTAAGTAGAGAAATAACAACACAACCATAAAACCTCCTTCTTCAGAATGTAGAATTATGCAACCTGTGAAAAATGAATTTTCTCCTCCATAAGGGCATGATGTGATATGTAATTTCTCATAAAATACGATTTTCAGGATTCACCTGTACCTTCCATCTGTACATCTTCGGTTTGCCAATCATGTCAACTAGTCCAATTTAATAAATTTAAGTACAATTTGAGTTAGATACCCATTAGGCAGTCAAATGAATTAAGTCAGTTTGTCTTTTTGGGTACCCTAGCCGTGGGTGTGCCCAACATATAGTAAGCACTCAGTGAAAGCTGACTGCTGCTCTTAAAGTGCTGTTATCATTGTGTTCGAAGTAATCAATGTTACAGCTGCAAAGGTTTTAGATTAAGGACCCTCTATTAAAACACTTGTGTATTTCTAGTGGCCATTAACTAGGACATCATTAGAGACTTTGGAAAAGATTAGCTAATGAGAGGCTTGGTGCATTAATGAGACAACTCAGCTGTGCTTTTTCCTCCCTTAATAGCAGATCTTCTTACTCTCCAAGGCACTATTAAAGCTATTAAAATAACTAATGAGATCATTATCGTTGTCAGAAAAGTCCCAGCCTGAGCAGATATCTTTACTAGTAAAGGTTTTACTAGTGAATATTTCTTCCAGCAGAACTTCTTACATGCCTAATAAGATCAAAAGAAAGTCAGATAACAACAGAGTGGGGGTCTACCTGGCAGATACCTGGATCCAAAAAGCAATAAGAGCACACTGACCCAAAACCTTAGTTTTTCAATTAGACGTGCAATTTAAATCATTTCTTCATGTGAAGACAATTTGAGCTATTTCTTTCATGTCCTGATTTTAGCTGTGACTTTTAAATCATATGCACAAAATAAGAATATTGACCTATTGACCTAAGAATAGTGACCTATGTGCCTGGAACACATGAGGCACAACCAGCACTGCTGTTAGTAAAATGTATGTGATAAAGTAATAGCATGTGTAGCATCAATATATAGGAATCCCACAATCATTGGACATAGATTCTGAATCCTTGCTTTTCCTGACAGGATCAATTTTGGTTTCCAAGAAAGAACTGGACAGGTTAGCACAAAGCTGCTGTTGAATTAAGGATCTCTCCACTTACTGATTCTGCAGCTATATTTTCTTGCTCGGTCTAGTTGTATTTCTAAGACCCATTCTTTAAAGTGGCTGCCATTCATGAACTGCAGGGGTATTGACAATAAACAATTGTCTTTCTTTGCGAGACAAGGAATAGTTTGAAAAGCACTTCTGGATATGTGGTTAGTACATGGCAACCCTGAAAGACCTTGATTTAAGAGGTGATGTTTGCAATTCTCTTAGGGTCAAGCTTGCATGAGGTGTTCCTAAAGAGAGGAAATGGATAATGGATCCTTTCCTTGCTAAGAACAAAGAGTAATGTCTGGCCTATAAAATTTATTTGAAAATCCAAGCAACCTGCTGTTAATATCAAAACATTCAAGTGTCATTATGGACCAATGAATAAAGTCCCAGTCTGTTTGGATCTGAATTCAATAGTGATAAAATCACCATGGCTTGATATCAGAATAAATGAAAATAAAGTAAATTTAAATAAGTCTTTATGGTACTTAATTAAAGAGAGAGGGAGGGACAAGGACAGAGATAGATAGACAGAGACACAGAGAGAGACAGACCCCATTTTCTGGGGGAATCAGTTTCTCATTTTATGTAATTCCTTTACAGAAAAACAATTTTGTGCAAAACACAACCAACTCAAAATGGCTTTGCAATATTTGGATGTCCTCAGAAAGTATATTTCAAACATAAGTACCAGAAAAGACTGCATGACAGGCCATAGTGCTTATGTAATAGACTCTAGCTATGGTAAATTAGTCCTACATAACCTACCTCAGGTAAAATGTAGTATTATGAAGTACTTCTGTAATCTTAAAAGTGACAAACTCAGAAACTAGGAAGAACGAATGAAAACCTCACATAGTCAAAACAGTATCCTATTTCTTGCTCTCTCTTTTGTATTGGGGCACTGAGGACAAAACTCACAGCCTCACACATGCTATGCAAGTATATTGCCACTGAGTTGCACTCTAAGCTCCATCTCATAGCAAAGAAAAATTAAATATTAGAGACAAAAAGAAATTGATACAATTTATTTTTGCTACTCGTGCTTTACTGTGTGTTTAGGTCTAAGGGGCATAAAGTGTGACATAAAACTAGTGTCAGATTTTTGACTCTTTCAGAGTTTTTTTTTTTCCAGAAAAACACACACACACACACACACACACACACATACACACACAAAGAAACAAAACTGAAAGCAGAACCAATGCTGGACATATATAATGTGTTGCAAGTATTTAGATATCCTCTTAGATAATATACCTTTCTAGGGCTGGGGAGATGGTTCTGTGGTACAAGTGCCTTCCTGGCAAGTACAAGGTCATGAGTTCAAACACTGGTCCCGAAAAAAAAAAGAAAACATACCTTTCTAAATTAGTACAGACAATATATATATGACATAGAAGAGGACTGTTTCACTTAATCTACACTGTCAATGTGACTAGATCAGAAGACTCCTGGAGAACTGACTGGAGCATGGAGGCACTGTGCCCATTAGCGAGTTAGTCCATTGACTCTCACTGGTGAGTTTCCTGTAGGAAGTGGGGCCCGATTGGAAGAGATCATGACCTGGACAGCGGAGCTCCCTGTGGTGCTCTTTCTCTTGGGCTGTGCTCCTGCAGCATGAAGCTGGTAGCTTTGCTTTCACTGTGCTCTTGCCCCATGCTGTTTCTGTGTGGGAACCAGATTACCATGAACTGAAGCCCCTCAACCGTGAGCAGCTCCCACCTTGAGTTGTGCATGTCAGGTACTTCGTTATAGCAGAGGGAAAGCTGGTTCATACAGTGGGTGAAGTTTTTCCTCTCTGAGGCTCCATGGCTGGTGAAGAAACTGAATATCAGCCATTCAGTACTACACAAGGAATAAGTGCTATGGGAATAAAGAGAGGTGAGTGCAATTAATGCCTAGAAGAAATTTTAATCGGCATGGTAAGATCTGTGGTGCATTTAGAAGGACTTTTAGAAGTTTCCTAGACATAAACTATGAAACTAGTGGAAGGGTAGAAAATAGGTTGCATACAGGGAATAAAGACTATAATTACATGCAATTCTAATTTTTCAATCAAAAAATTTTTTTAAGAACAGCAATAGAATGACACAAATGTATGAAGTTCAGTTGTTCTCTATGCTTAGGGTCTTCTCTGGAAGTAATCTTAGGAGTTTCTCATTCTGAAAATCTGTTAGCATAGTTTTAAAAATCTTTGTTATTAAGTAGAAGTATAGGATGGAGAGGCAGTGACATTGTTATAAGAAAATGGATTGGATAGAAATTACTAAATGAAGAAATACAGCAATATTTATAAGAGTTCATAGTATCTCTCATAGACAACACACACACCCTTAAAAAAATGCCTGTTGTACAGTCAAACAGATGGTTTAAATATTACAGCTTCACATTAATCACACACATGTCCTTGAACCTAGGCACCTGATATATACAACAATATTTAAGAAGA
>PVKN010016719.1:0-17742 GCA_004027915.1 Capromys pilorides | reverse complement strand
TATGGGCCCTGGGTGAGCTAAGATCCTAAAAGTGAGGCAAAGGGTGCTGGTGAACAGGGAATGATAGGGCAGGCAGGCATCTGATAGTGTGATCAAAGATTTTAATTGAAAACTGAAACAACAAGCGGTTCAGCCAACATCTTGCTCAAGGTCAAAAGATACTCTACTTTGTTACATGTAAAAGAAAGGGTTGGGGGTGTTTTTAATTGAGCAACTAGAGTGTTGTCGTGCTCTATTAGCCGATGACCACTGTTCTCCTTTCTAGTGGTGCAATTCTTTGGAGTAAACGGCAAAATTTCATTTTGAGTTGAGTGAGTGGTTTATTTTCTACATTATTCTCAGTTACAGAGGAGGATGTCCAGAAAATGTTACACTTCTTCCAGGGAAAGCCATACAGCTGTCCATTAGGTGAGCTCCCAGAGCACAGTGTTCATATTCAAAGAAAGGAGAACTTAGGACTCTAGAGAGCTGGACTGCATTCACAGGTTCCACTGTTATTTAGCCTTAACTGCTCTACCTGTAGCATGCAGATAATTGTAATTGATGATATCTCAAGTCACGAACAGAAAATATAATAAAATAACACTGACACGCCAGCCCATTTATATGGGTTTATGATCTGTAAGGTCCAAGATTCTACTGCACACCAATAAAGGGCCGAAGGCAGGCCCGGTTCATGAGTGTTGACCTCTGCAGTTGCACAGGGGGCCCATACTTAGAAGGACCTATGACTGCTTTCATGACCTAATATTGCCGTTTTAGAAATTTTAATAATTCCTGCTTTTTCACTTTTCGCTGGGCCATACTAATTATAAGGCTTCTGGCTCCCCTCCATCATGCTGATTTACAGAATTCAACCTCTTCCCTCCCTAAGTAATGACAGCTTCCTCATTGCCTCACCTCTATCTGTCCTGATCTCTGATTATCTGGCAGTCCCACCATCTCTGTCCAGGTTGCTTTTTGGTTGACTGATGGAATGCCATGCCTTCCTGTGGTGTCAGGTACCCTGCCCAGTGAGTTGCAACTGTCTCAGCAGTCTCTTAAATGATACTCCAAGTGGCTCTGTATCTTTCCTACTCTACCCTGCTATGTATATTCCTAATAACCAGAAGATATGCTAAGCAGAAAGCCTTACTCATCAGTGAAAAAGTTTGAGGTTGGCCAGCTCCTACTTGTACTATTCAGAGCCAATGACCAACTTAAGGCCTGTAAGGAGTTTCCCCATTGTCATCGAATCGTCAAGGCTGATATTCAGGGAAACTGCACATCACTTATAGCCAGCATAAGAAATGTCACTGCTTTGAAGTAAATAACTAAGATGGTGGCTGAATCCCCAATGGAATTCTAATTCTAAGAGAAGCCACATAGCTGTGTGCAGTGTGACATGTTCAAAGCATGTTACGGCTAAGATATGCTAAGATTTAGCCAATCAGGACCCCTTGCTCCCAAGGATAGATTCCACATACATCTTAAGAACATAGGAAAAGAAAATCGGAGGTGGCAAACAGTGATGCTGCTTCTGGTATCTGAATTAGATCCTCTAGGAAATTTTTGTCTCTTCTTTTTACAGACATACACTGTTAATGGCAACAACTTCATTTTGCCCAAGTCTGGGAGAGGACAGGGTTGAGAAAAATTCATTTTCTAATACTTGAACTGAACTCCTGGCTCAAAGAAAATCACTTAATCTTTGGCACTACGTCTGTTTCTACAGTGTCACTTGGCTGGCTGACTGACTTTCTAGCCAGTGGGTGAGAGACACAGGGTCCAGGACAGGGCTATTAGCTGATGAGCACAGAAAGACCAATTATGAGGAACCTCCTAGAAAGCCCAGAATGAAGTCCACACAACCTCATCCTGTGTAAGCAGAGGCACAAGAGCTGCAGGGTGGAGTAGAAAAGACAGAGGGCCATTTGGAGTATCATTTAAGAGACCACTGAGGCAGTTGGAAGGTTGGGCTCCAACTGCAACTCACTGGGCAGGGTACCTAACACCACAGGAAGGCATGGCATTCCATCAGTCAACCAAAAAGCAACCTGGACAGAGATGGTGGGACTGCCAGATAATCAGAGATCAGGACAGATAGAGATGAGGCAATGAGGAAGCTGTCATTAATTAGGGAGGGAAGAGGTTGAATTCTGTAAACCAACATGATGGAGGGGAGACAGAGGCCACAGAGGGGCCTGGCAAACAGCCATGTTTGGTGTATTGGACAGCAGATCATGAGGGTTGGTGACAGCTGGTCACATCCAAGAGGAAGGCAAAGGCTTACTGGACCCTGCTCAGGGGGGAGGCAAAGGGCAGAGGTGCAGATACCCTGGGAGGTCCCACCAGCTTCAAAGGGAAAGGCAGAGATGGCCAAGGAGTGACAGAGAGAGCTCCCCTTGGTAGGCTTTCCAGAAGGAGTAAAGTACTCATACCCAGGGCTTTATTTGAATTTATCACCTCTTATTAGTGCCTTTTGAAATGCGAATTAGCTGATTAACCACTGCTCACAGCCCTCCAACTGTTCTTTATTCTCCAGCATTCAGCAACTTTGTTCTAAATAGGGTAGGCCACAGTAGCCCACCAGGAGGAAATTATTCTCAGGGTTACAAGAACAGTGACCACAGTAAAATCATGCCCTGGGCTGGATGAGACCAAGCTGACAGTGAGGCTGTGCCCGGAGCCAGGCTCTGGCCACCTCTGACTTACACATAAAGCTGGCCACCTTGTTTACCTGTATCCTGGCACTCTGGCTGGAGAGCAGGACTAACTCTTCTGCCTTGGCCTTGTTTTTTGTTTACAGTTTTCATTCTCTGAAAGGTTCATTAGTTCTAGGTCCCGCGGGACTCTGTGCGCACTTGCTGCAGCTCTGTTTGGGATGCGGGTGCACATGTATGAACAACAAGGGCTGGCCTCTGGCAGAGCTGTGCTCACACTTGCTCCTGCCTCCAGTTTGGCAACACGACACAAAGGCGGTCTGGCTTGTATACACTTTCCAGGCTGAGCCCCTATTCAGAGGGGGCTGCAGCTTGTGCGTAATGGGCCCCCTACAGACAAAGCCAGCAAGTTTCTTAATTAAGTCTAAGTGAAAGACAGATCCCGCTTACATCTTCAGAGAACCTTCCTTCAGAACTTCAAAAACACCCTAGACTGCCTATCAAATCCGGGCACAAATAACTAGTGGACAATTTTTCCTCTTTTTAAATATAGAAAGCCAGGCCCCCGGCGCCAACTCTTCAGCCCCCTCTCACTTTCCCTGCAATTTTAGACATGCCTCTGGTTTATAAAACAGGAAACAAAGGGACTTCTTGTGTGTCAGAGAAGCCCTCAGAGGGTCTGCATTTCATTCCGGCCTTCCCCAAAGCACTGCGTTGTCTAAAGAGCTCTTTAACTGGTTTAGTCTCATTAACATTTCTAGGAGGTATCAAAGGGTATGCTAAGAACCCAGCACCCAGACATACATCACATAAGAACAAATCCTAGTAAGGAGCGATATTAAAAATTTAATTATTAGCTAATTGCCTTTTGGGAAATGTGATTTTTCACATCCCTTTCTGTCCTCCCCCTGCAGCCAGCCGCCTTCCACCCTAGCCCCAGAAACCCTCTCTCAGACAGGCCTTTCTGTTTTCTGGGCTTTGCTGTAATAATGTTCTTTGCAAACAGAAACCAATTATTCTGCAGCAGTAAGTCACCAGGAGTATGAATTGCTTTAATTTTTCCCCCTTTTAGCAGCTGCCCAGGGTGGGTGGTGAGGTGGCTGCAATAATGAAGCTGGAATGAATACCAAAGCAGCACCGGGGCTGGGTGTCCTGTGGGGAAAATGATGTTCAGAAATAAAAGTGCGTTTCTGTGGCGAGCAGCTAATCAATGAGTTAGACATTCCCCCAAATGCGCTTTCTGCTTTTCGCTCTGAATTTGCATCGCCAATGTTGCTTTCCCCAGTGAGTCCCATGCACCTGACTAGCTTGTAAAAATGTCACCTTACTGTTAAAGTGCTAAACACGCCCTGTTTTTCTTTGCCTGTTCTCTCTCCCTCCCCCTTTGCCTTTTTCCTTCTACAATTCTTTGCTTTCTCATTAGAAATGCCCAGCAACGTCTGGCAGACAAAGACACTGCAAACAAAGTGCATGGAAAGGAAAAAAAAATTAAAAAGGAAAAAAGTGCAGAGGAATTCTTCATTCACTGATCTCTAGAATACATTAATATTTGAAACTGTTGGCACAGCCTAAAATACTTGGGCAGCTAACAATGCAAGCAATGATTCGAAGTCTGGGATCTACAAATAAACTCCAAGCGCTGTCATGGCCACCAGGAAGGAGAATAATGGCGATATTAGCTGACCTTCATCTTGTTGTTTCTTCAGACCTGACTGCTAGACCTCTGTTTGCTTGTTACTAGGATTTCTTGGCTAAAAAATTTTAGCATTTCCCAGGCAATACAAGAGCCAGTTTATTAGGTAAATAAACCAGGCCTTAAGCAGCCTTTTCTGCTCCATAATGGGAACTGGGCAAAAGGGGAGTGAGGGTTGAGTTGGAGTCAGGGGGAGCAGCTAAGAGGTGGAGATCTCAACATTTTTCCCTCAGCCCAAACACCAATGAACAATGAGGACAGAGTTTATAAATCAGCAAATCAATGCGCTGCCTTTGGTTAACTTAGCCAACATCATCCAGCAGGGAAGGAAGATGGGATTCACTTATAAAAGAAAACACTGAAAATAGTGGCTTTCCTCTGGAAACCTGGATCTCCCATTACGTTTCACTTACCCTGAATTCACGAGTAACTGAAAACTGTTTTATAACGCATTCAAAGAAGCTCATGGCATCATGTTTCATTCATCTGTCATAATTACTTAAATGCTCTTATGTTATCCAAACCACTCTCTAGTGATGATCTTAATGTTAATAAAATCAGTAATGCAGAACTGGGTCATTTTTTTTTTTTTTTTTTTCAGAAGAAAAAGATACATACAGTCTCCTGGCTGTCTAGATTGTAATTGGTAGTGATTATATTTGTGTGTGTGTGTGTGTGTGTGTATGTGTGTGTGTGTTTACTGTGTCTCCTCCCTCCTTCAGTGCATTATAAGCTTCCTGAGGGCAAAGAATAGTGCTGCATCCTCCCTCACCCAGTACAGCACTGAGCACCCAAGACATACTTGTCAAGGGAGGTAATGATAGCTTTTGTTTACCTTTGGAAAAATGCATCATGTCTTTAAAAGCTTTGCTGCCACACCCAAAGCAGTACAAGATAAAGATTAGGTCCAATACAGTCCTCCCTCAGTATTCACAAGGGGCTGGTTCCAGGGAGCCCTTCCCCTAATCAGGATACCAAAATCCAAATGTACTCACATCCCTTACTTATGCAGAGTATTTGCATATAACTTATGCACACCTTCCTATGTATTTTATTTTTCATAGTGCTATGGCTTGAACCCAGGACCCAGGCTATACACCTCATCTTTCCATATACCTTAATATACTTTAGATAATCTCCAAATTAGCTATCTAATATTATAGACCTTCTGCATAAATAGTTATACTGTATTATTTCGGGAATAATGACAAGGAAGAAGAATGTCTACATGTTTATTACAGATGCAATTTGTTTTTCAAGTACTTCTGATCTTTAGCTGATTAAATCTGTGCATGTGGAACCTATGGGTATAGAAATGAGTAAAAGAGGGGTATTCCTTTGCCAATAAACATGAGTCTCAGTTTCCCATGATTCCCAACTTTCAAACTAGAATATATCATAATGAATGCTAGAAAGGTTTACTCTTGTTTAAACAGGTCACGTAAATAGATATCATATATACACATATTCAAAAATTTAAAAGTTATAGTCAGTATGTTAAAAAATATGCAAAGATACTAGGAAATGTCAGATTCTAGGAAGAAAAAAAAAGGCAAGTCTCAGGGGGCCTGGTGGCACATGCTTGTAATCTCAGGACACTAGGAGGCTGGTGAGGATTATGAGTTTAAGCTAAGCATGGGCAACTGAGGAAGACCCTGTTTCAAAATCTCAAAAAGGGGTGGGGAAGTAGAGCAGTGGGAAGGCTCTGTATTGGTAAACAAATAGATGGAGAAGGAGGAGCAATAGCAGCAAGCCCCATGGTAAATTAGGGTTAAAAGAAAAGACATTTCATGTAAATAGAACTGTGGTGATTGTAGGAAGTAAAACAAAACTGGAACAACGTATCTACAGTGGTAGTAACCATTATTTAGAGAAGACAGATTTTTATTTGGTTTAATCCTTTTATAGTAAATTATAAAAAAAAAAAAACCCTTTCAATAAGCTTTCTGTAAGAAGATAATACATTAGCAAATTGGCTAAATCTCTGCTTCTAGAATTTTGGTAAGCACATATAAATTACAATAATACGAGAAGCACTTTAGGTGGTGCGTCTCTCGGGTATAGATGGGCACATAACGCACATATACATAGGTGCATGTGCTTAAAGTTATACCTAAAGCTACATAAGGACAAGGGACCCGTTTGTCTGTGCCTATTTGCCTATTTATTTCTTAGATAAAGTTGCTATGGGAATCTCAAGGAAGTTTTCTCTTTCTTACCTTGAAGCAACCAGGTTTCACATTTCTGGTTTTAAAGGAGATTATATTCAGGGATGCTCAATTACTTTGAATAGGTGTGACATTCCAGGCTGATGGGTATTCATATCTGTCAACAGCTGTGAATTAGCATTTCAAGCCCTTCTAAAGTGACTTATGAACTTGTTCAGAGGCTCTGGCACCTTGGAGAAAAGCAAATGCCAAATGCAGGCCAGGGTGAAAACTCTGTTGGGAGCACAGTAGTAGCCAAAAGGAATGTTAGAGACCCAGCTGCCAAGCACAACTTCACACACCTATAGGTGCAAAATCCCCATGCCAAGAATTAGGAATATAAACACTACTTTAAATTTTTAATTGGGTACTTACAAGGGTGGTAAAATGCACAGGGAGGGAGGGGGACCTTAGAATAAAATGTGCCATTTGATATTTGGTTTTTGCCTTTTAGTATTATTTTTGTTTTTTCCACTTTTATTCCTACAAGGCCATAGCTAGAAAGGGACAGGGAAGAAATGAATTTCAGTATATTTATGTAAATGTCTATTTTAACTCAAAATGTTCCCTTGGAAACAGAATTTTACTTATCAGACAGTCCTAACTGCTATAGAAACAATAAAGAGAATTAGAGCTTTCCATGTTAGAAAAACTTTTAGGCAGTGACTAAGAGGATTAGAAGTAGATTTTAAAAGCCATTCCATCTCTATAAACACATAAGAAAATATATATATATCATTGTGAGAAAGAAACTGTCATACAAAATTAAAGTGAAATTGGCTTGAACCTCAGCACTGTGTGCAGACCACTCCACTAGCCCTTGGTGTAGATGCTCTGTTCCTGCAGCTGCAGTTTGCCTCAGAACATAAAACCTTGCTTATGGTGTGGAAGAAAAAGAGTTCATTAGGATCCCAAGGGAGGGTGACGATTTATTCTCATTTCCTCATGCACCAGGACAGCAGGAAGGGTGGCAACCTGAGAGGACACACTCTTCCCTCCCAACACAGCCCAGCTTCCCTGTTGTGTGACTGCCTTGATTTTGTCCTGAGAATCTCATACCACCTATGGGACCCTTTTCTGTCTTTATTATTTATTGATACATTTTTAAGCTCCCTAATCCTTAATTTTTCAAGTACAATCTCATGATTTAAATATAGTAACTTCTTTCTTAATATGAGAAAAGCTTAAAATTCCCACTGCTGGAGAGTTCTGTTGAAGGATTTGAAAGAAGTGTGGTTAAAGTAGTGAATGAGGTTGAAAAAGCCTGTATAAAAGAGAATATAAAAAGACAGAACTCTCTATAAGGAAACTATCAAGGGCAGCTTGCATTCTGGACAAAAGTCATACTTGGCAAGGTACAATTAATTACTTTCCATTTACCAAACCTGCTCATGAGCTCCTTCCAAGTTCCCTTTCCTGCAGAAAGTATCAGGTGGGCTCACTGGCATAGCTGCAAGACATGTATGCTAGGCAACATTTTCCCTCCTATAGTTGGCTGTCATTCTCAAGGAGCAACCAGCTGGCTTAATAACCAAGGTGACACAATCTCTGTTCTTCCATAGCTAAGAGTCTAGGGAAGCTAGTAGGCCAATAGTGCATGATGATACATCCTGCAGGTCATGTTGGAGTGATATGACCTAAGTCAGTACATGATGATGCACCCTGCAGATGCCATCGCGACTCACTCTTGGGAAGTCAGGGAAGACTAGTGTAATAGCTCTACTGGAATATGGGAACCTCCTGGCAAACTCTGAAATCAATTTCTAGAACAAACAAATTAGCATTTATGAGAGAAAGATCAATACTGACAATTTGTTAAGCTCTTTGGGAGATTTTGATGTGTGTTCCATTGGGGAATAGCTGTTTCAGTTCCTTTCTACCAAACAGGTCATCCATGAACAAGCAACACCTATTCAATATCCATACTTAGAAAGGTAGAGTCTCAGACTCTTCTCTAGATCGCCTGACCAAGAATGCACATTTACATGAGCTCCCCAGAGACTATGTATGAACTGCTCTGGGGGCTGTGAACTAAAATGTACCCTTAGCACTAAAATTCTTGCAAATGGAAGTGAGGACTAGAAAAGGGTTGGCATTCTGCGTAGAGGCAGAGCTCTGTGCAAAGCTACAGATAAAGAAAGAGGTATGGAGAATTGTTCCAGATGGCTAGATTATGGTCTCAGGGAAGGGGAGACAACAATGTATGTGTTAGGTGGGGATCAAGGAGGGGTAACTAGGGATAAGAAAGTAGAGATTGTGCTTGGGACTACACTTACTACAGAAATCATGCTAAGGAGCCTGGACTTTATCCTCAAGAGCCCAGAAAAGGCTCTTAAGCTTGGAGTGATACGACCTAATTCCCTGAAGACACACACCTCTCCTCTGCCTCAGTGTTTCACTTCATCCCAATCCCTTTACCTGAAATCCCTTACTCATGTCAAACTATCAAGATCTCCTTCATTTTTTCCCTTCACTAACTCACATGCCTTCTAGCCAAGCATGGTGGCGCATGCCTGTAATCCCAGAACTCAAGAGGCTGAGGCAGGAGGATTGTTGTAAGTTTTGAGACTAGCCTGGGCTACAAAGTGAGCTCAAGGCCAGCCTGAACTGCATAGGAAGAACTTGTCTCAAAAAACCAAACAACTGGAATGTCTTCTGGCCTTGGTGGCTGAAAATGAGTTCTCTCAGCCTTGAATCACAGCACTTTGGATGGACCACCCCCATCCCCCCCCCCACACCCTGTGGCCTTGCGTGTGGCTGCTCTATTTCTGCAGTTACATTTTGTCTTTAGTCTTCTCTCTCCTACTACTAGACCACAGCTTTTCAAGGGGTTCCAAGGACCCTCTATTTCAGGATCATCAGGGGATATTAAAATCAAATTCCTAGGTCCAAGTACTCCTGAATGGGTTTCTCAGTATACAGGGCTCAAAAGTTTGCACTTTGAAAAAAACATTCCGGATGAAGCTCAAGAGTACCAAAGTCAGAGACCCTATACAAGACTAGACTAGGCGCATAAATTCTGCAATCTGACACTATATCTCTGCATACAATCTGGGCATACCATTGCCCAGACAGATGAGCAAATGGGAGTGTGCTAAATTCCTCTCTGCTCATCCATAATTAATAAGCAGACTCCGGGTAACTCCAAAAACAATAAATGAACAAACTAATCTAACTTACAAGAACTGAATTAAACATAGCAGGAAAGGGTGCCTCATTCCTGATTTACTCAATGGGTCCATGCTTAGAAAAGGCTTCTCTAAGAGCAGGAGCATGCCTGGTTTTACTCATCACTGTCGTAAGACACAGACCAGAATCAAACCTTCCCCCAGAGTAGAGAGAATGACCAAAAGAGGTATTATGTATCCTTTGAAAGGTCTATGGAAATCACTTACTCTTATTACTCTTATTAGTGCTTTAAGCTGGTCATTTAGGAACTAAGAAATACCAACCAGATGCTACCATGCATCCCTGTGGCTGTGTTTCTTCTTTTTCTCTTCCACTAGACTTGAAGGTAGGACTCTAAGGCCAGCACACTTCAGACTCCTCCCACGTAGCATGGCATTGCTGAAGGGACTTGGTAACAATGTGATGAGTGGATGAAAGATGGCTATGTCAGAGAAGCCTGAATGTACTAAATAATCATTCAATTGGAATCTGCACCTGTGTGCAAATATTCTGCACACCTGCAGAGGCCAGTTTCTCCTGTTTTCTCAGCCTATGAAAGGGGCAGCAGTTTCATTCCCTCCTATGACCTCCTCTCCTTCATTGAATCAGGAAAGGCCTGTGATTTTCTCCAACATGCAGCCTCACTCAGCATATAATGGGCCAAACAGACTTGCCCTTTAATGTCAGTCTAGTAAAATTCCATTTACAATTTTGTTTCATTGAACATTTTCATAAAATGAAAGTAATTATTAACATATTAAAAGCATCTGCTTACATTAATTGCGATGTTATTAAATTCATTTGTGAAAGTTTTCTGTGCTTTAAATCCCAAATTCATAATATGAATGCTTAGTTCTTGATTTTCCAGAAAACCTACTCTTGCAGATCTAAGACATTCTGAAAAGTAGGCTATTTACACACTGTTTTGAATTTAGACACTGGCTTCACATGCAACTTGAGGTCTTTCCTTGAAAAATCAGAAGAGCTGGAAACGTAGTTCAAGGCTTGCGTGCTTGCCTAGCAGGCACAAGGCCCTGTGTGTGACCCTTGCCACTGGCCATATCCACAGCTGGCTGGCTCTGGGGACCAAGGCGAGTGGGCAGTCCAGCTGGATGCTGGCGCCGCTCTCACTGTGCCTGGCCCACGGAATGCAGAGGAGGAGGGTGTCTCACTCTTTTCTCTTGTTGCTGACACACAATACCCCACACCCAGAGCTAAAGGAGGAGAGGGTTATTTTGCCTCACCATTTTGGCTACAAGGCAGGGTGGTGCGGCAGAGGGGCATCAAAGAGGAAACGGTTTGTGCAGGCAAAAGGGTAGAAGGTAACAAACTACTTGTAACAAAGTAGCAGCTCCTTTGGGGGGGGCCCTTTTATATTCTTTCTAGGCAACTTGGCTTAGGTTAGGTGTCAACCAATCAGTGGAGTAATTTAGTAATTACACACCCTTAATCCCAGCATCACACATCCTAGATTCAGCCACTTCTGAAAAAGCTCCATCTATGACCGCATGAGGCTTTTTGAACTCAAGACCTTGCACTTGCCAGGCAGGCACTTATGCCATGGAGCTATCTCCCCAGCCACTGCTCATATATTTTTAATAAACTGAAAAGTAAAAATATATACTTGGCACAGCTGAAAGGCATGACACTGCAGTGAAATTAAAGAGTTGAAGGCAGAGGGTTTTTTGTTTTGGTCTGGTTCAGCCCACCCTAGGGGCGGGCCTGGCACAGCATGTAATGCCAGGGATCGAACTGTGGTCCCCTGTGGCCCTCTAAGCTTGCCTAAGCAGCTGCTTTAGTCCACTGAGCTATCTTGCTGGCCGAGGGGCAGAATTTTAAAAAGTTTCTACAAAGGTATGGGTTTTTTTTTTTTTTTTTTTTACCTATTTATTTACTTATTTATTTTTTGTGAATGTATAGGGCAGGGTCTACAGGGTGTACAGGATCTCACTACTAGATCGGACTCAGTGATTCTCCTGTTTTCAGCCTCCCAAGTGCTGGGATTACAGGTGCTGCCACCATGCTATCTTAATCTCCTTCTCAGCCTGTCCTGGGGACGGGGTCAGCATGGCACAACTGCAGATAGAACCTTGGCCGCTGCACTCTGCCTAAGTGGGCACTTTAGTCCACTGAGCTATCTGGCTTGCCCCTTACAATGATATGTTTTCACAAAATATTTACATCATTGTCCAGGTGAATCACCTGTTTTTTACCCCTGTCCCATTATCTTCCCCTTATGTGTCCCTCTCTCTCATGCTGCTTTTGTTACTATGGCATTGTAGTATCATTTGAAATTGGATAGTTTTATTCCTTGCCTTTTTGCTTACGATTGCTTAGGCTATCTTTGCCCTTTCTGTGCTTTCATATGAATCTTAAGATTGTTTTTCTAATTTTGTGCAAAATGATATTGACATTTAAATTAGAATTCATTGAATCTGTAGATCACTTCTGCTAATATGGCCATTTTAACAATATTAATTCTGCCAGTCCATGAACATGAGAGGCCTCTCTTTCTAGCCCTCTCTTCCATTCCTCTCTCCTATTCTCTACATCTTCTGGTATCTTCTTCAGTTGTCTTCAACTTCTTCAGTGCAGAAGTCTTTCACCTCTTTGGTTAGAATAATCCCTGGGTATTTCTTTTTTTAATTTGTTGGTACCAGGAATTGAACTCAAGGCCTCACACTTGCCAGGCAGTGCTGTTCTGCTGCACTACATCCCTGGACTGCCTGAGTATTTTTTTAAAAAGCTACTGTGGATGGAATTTTTTAGTGATTTCTCTCTTTACTAGTTCATTATCAGTGTATAGAGAAGCTATTGATTTTAAATTTCATTTTATACTCTGCTACTTGGCTGTAAAAGTCTTTTGGGGTAGTCTTTGGGTTTTTCTAAGTATAGAATCAGACTGTCTGCAGTGAAGGCAGATTTGACAGGGGCTGAGTCTGTGGAGAGGTTGTCAGTGTAACTAAGGCCGAAATGAGCCAGCTGGATTTAAGGAATGGAAGGAGTGTGGGAAAACAGTGCCAGATATGACAAAGGGTAAAGAGACCACTCAGGGTCTTGGATTCAGAGCTATGTCTAAATGGATGCAGATTCTAGGTACAGATTGGAGCCCTGGAAGATTTGCTACCCATAGTCCAGCAAAATAAGAATGGTGTTTCAGAGTGATCACATGGGTAGCTATATCTAATATGCACAGGGTAAAATGAGACTGGGACCAAGCAGGAAGGTTAGGTCATGGCAATCCAGTCCTTGGCGGTAGCAACAGAAAGAATATAAAGGGAAACTAAGCACAGAACAAGTGTTATGTGAGCCGGGCGTGGTGGCACACACCTGTAATCCCAGCACTTGCAAAGCTAAGGCAGGGGCTCACCATGAGTTTGAGGCCAGCCTGGATTAAGTAAGTGAGTTCAAGTCCAGCCTACGACACATAAAGAAACCCTATCTCCACTGCTTGGTGGCCTGAGCAGCAGCAGGCACTGGGAAATAAGGGAAGAGTTCCATCCAGGAAGCTACTGGGAGAACAGTGGTACCCAACACAACTACTATAGCATGGCTGGTTTTGAGTTTTGGGTTTCAAGTGTGTGTGGTGCATGTGTTTATGGCAGTGGAATGAGGTGCTGCAGACAATAAATGTAGCTTATCCATGCTGAGTTCCAGAAAATGACAGGGTGCTCAGGTGTTCAATGTGTAGACGAAAGGTGCAAGTGTGAGGAAGCACTGAGTGGCAAGGACAGCTGGAGGCAGAGCAGAGGTTTCTGAGGAAGATGCGCAGATGCATGCAGATGACATGGGTCATAAAACCCCGAAGCACGACCGCTCTAGGTCAAGAGAAGCTGGATGAGCTGCAGATGTGGTTCAGTGGTAGGGTGCCGTCCTTACAACGAGCAAAGCCCTGGGTCCAGGCCCAGGCACAACAGAAGAACAAAAAGGAACGAAATGGTAGACATGCCATTCCTGTAGCCTTAGAAACTCAACCATAATGTTGCCCTTGGCACCCCGACTGATTCCGAGCTTTTATTGAGCCTTTGGAATGACACATGGGGCTCAGTTTACCTACAGACAATAAAAGCAAAGTGAGGTAATTCCAGCTGTTGCCCTTACTTCTAAGTACAAAACAGCCACCATGCATCTAAGATAAAGCTACCTCCATTAAACAGCCAATTGATGACTGTCACTGTTTTCTCTCTCCACCATCAAAAAGAAAAAGTTGAAGAAAATCTCCACATTTTTAGCTATATTCATGTTTCTGAAAGGCTCTTGTGTAAAAGATCTGAAAGTGAAAGATGCCAAAATACTCCTGGACTTTGAAGAGGCTTTGACTTATCAGTGCACAACTGGTTCCCACGCACCACCTCTTTCCTGAGCCCCTTCCACTTTTTCAGAACTTTGCTATAAATTCTGCCATCAGAGCAGGGGAGACAGGCACAGAGGTGATGGATGTCAGACTAGCAGTGAGGAAGTGAAGTGCGGATCCCAACAGAGAGCAGAGAAGCTTGCGCCCGTGGCAGCCTGCTAACAGACTTCTCACAGAGGGCTCTTGCCACTGGACCTGACCCATGCCCTCCTCCTGCTCCCAGGGCTCCCCATCTGCAGATCAGCATTCCACTGCTATAGCACCTTGGTCTGGATTATTTTGTGAAAAATATCAAGTTAATCTTGATATTGAAAAATAAAGGGTGGGCCAGGAAAAGGAAGACCCTGAGCAATGGGCACGAAGTGACATGTTGGGTTCATTGGCACAGCACGGTGACTACAGTTGACAATAATGCCGTGTATATTTCTAAATAGCTAGAAGAGAAGATTCTAAATGTGCCCACGTCTCTGGCCTGCCAAGATGCACAGCACTGCCTCATCTGGGCCTGTCCACCCAACTCGGACTGTAAAATCATTTTCCCATCAAAGCTTCTGTTTCCCAAATGTGGATAATTTTGTGGTAATACTATTTTTAAAGTTTCAATGAAATTACTTCAAAATGTGATGAACAGCTGGGTGTGGTGAACACACTTGTAGTCCTAGCATTCTAGGAGCTGAGGCAGAGGATTAGAAATTGAAGCCAAGCTGTTGCAACTCAATGACTTAGCAAGACCCTATCCTCAATGACTTAGCAAGACCCTATCACAAAAAAATAAAGGGATTGGGGATGCAGCTCTGTGTAGGTTCTGAGTTCAATCCCTAGTACCAACAAAAGGGAGGGAAGGAGGAATAGGGGGGAACTGAAGGAAAGAAAGAGAAGAAAAGAAGAGAGCAGGAGGGAAGGAAGAGAGGTGAATAGGAAACTGCACTGACCTCCACCTGTTTCCTCTACACCACACTCAGCTTTTGCACCTGCATTAATAATTTATTGGCTTGGGGCTGGAGAGATAGCTCAGCAGAATAAGAACTTGCCTGGCAAGCATAAGGGTCTGAGTTCAATACCTGGTCTCACACACACACACAATTACTAATAATAGTAATGATAATAATAATAATAAATAATTTATTGGCTTAAATCCTTGGTTATAACTTGGCAGCCAGGGAACCAGGACCAATTTGCAGGTATACTATTATCTGGACAGTGCTTTAAAAATTGGCAAATTTTAACTGGCATGGTGGCATATGGCTACAGTACCCAAAGATCACAAGTTTGAGACTGGCCTGAACAATTTATAGATTTGGAGAGATCCAGGGTTATATATATATATATATATATATATATATATATATATATATATATATATAATTAGTCTATGGAGGTAGCTGAGTGGCCCTGAACCTAAAGATCCTGGGTTTAAGCCCTACTACTACCTACTGCTACTACTACTACTACCACTACAAAAAAGAAAGAAAGAAAGAAAGAAGAAAGAAAGAAATTGTGTACAAAAACCATGTTTCTCAGAAGAGGGAAGAAAGGAGAGGCCAGCAGCAGCTGGTTTGCGAGCCTGGGGGCCGCAGCTCCACATAGCAGCAAACGAGTAGTGCTGAAGATCAAGACTTTGCCTAGTAGCTGGCTCAGTCCAAGGCACAGGGGCCCCTACCACTCCCAGCCTGCAAATACTTGGTCTGTGCCTTTAGTTGCTTTACCTGCCTGGCATTTGGATTTGTGACTCTTGGCTTAAATGACTGTGTAAACAGCAACACCATCAAATCAAGAATTTTTCAAAAGCAAGCAAAGCCATATATGTTTTTAAGTTTTTATTTTTCACTTAGCAATAATATATGTAATAATAATTACATATATGTCTGGGGGCAGGCTTAATGCTCTGATAGACTGCACTGTTCTCCTGCATGGCTACCTCAATCCACATTCCCACCACCAGTGCAGGTGGGATTCACTACACTCACACACAGTGCAAAACGAGAATTTTCAGTTATGGTTCTTTCCTAGTTCTCTGCTTCCCATTTAGCAACCTGCCATGCCTAATTCAAACACATTTTTCACATTTGAAATGCATTCATTAAGAAAAGCAATCCACTACAGAAAAGCAGACTCCATCAAAAACATGGAAGCATCCTCAGAGATTTTGCTCCTTTGCCTCGAAGTACCAACCAATCTTCTTACCTTGTCCTCTTTTCCCTTTCAGTGCAGGGGAGCACATCCAAGGTGCTCCATCACTGAGCTGCACTCCCAGCCCCTCTTCCTTGGTTGGATTCCCTACCTTTCACCTCTCTTGTCTCCCCAGTCCTCCACTTCTCTGTCCTTAACTCAACCATGTTTTACTGCAGGAGCAAACTGCTTACAGCAGCCTGCCTGTCCATCCTACCTAACCTCAACCCTCAACGCTCTAGTGTGTCATGGAAAATGAAGAACTTTTAAGAAGTGCCATGGAAAGAAAAAGGTTAGCAGGCAAAGACCACAAGCCACGAACCATGGCCACATCTAGCTGTTCTTTTAACAAAACTCAAAAACTTTATTGAATGCTCAGTAAGGGGCCTTGTAGGCTATGGAGGTCTGAGGGCTGATTTTATAAGCATTGAAATAAAGTATTTTAAGAAAGGAAAAACAAACTTAGAAACTAGGAAGTCAGAAGATTTCCCTGGACCTTCCATCTGGCTGAATAGCCATAGAAACACCCTAGGATTGGCCATAGCGCCAGTGGTGTACTACCACTGCTTGTTTGATGGTTGTAACACAAAGGAACATACTCAGAAATGTCTCTCCTTGTCTTCCGCTTTCAGAGTTATACGTGCTCCCCAATACCATTATACATTTATTTATTTGGTGCTGAGGATTGAATAAAGAGATGCCTGAATGTTGAGCACATGCTTGACCACTGTATAGACCTTCAGTCCCTTAGCGCAATAACACTCTGTCAGTGTGTTGAAAACTTTTGAATCTTTATTTATTATTATTATTATTATTTATTTTTATTTTTTTGCAGAACCAGAAATTGAACTCAGGCCCTTGAGCTTGCCAGGCAAGTGCTTATTCTACTGAGCTATCTCACTATTCCCTTGCTTTGAATCTTTGAGACCAGGAAACACTGCCTTCCCAAGCTGCCTGTGGGGCCCACAGAACCTAGAGAATTATTCTTCATTAACATTAGTCTCTGTTTTTAATAGACTGTATTTAGAAGCCTTTCTTTAAAAAAAAAAAACTGTGGTAAAATACGAGAACCAAAAGCTACCCCTTTCACCACTTCAACATGTGAGTGAATCCATCAGCATTAAGTGCACTAACAAGGCAGAGCACCTGTCACCACGACTTCTTCTAGAGTGTTTTCATCAGCCCTAAGGGAAAGCTTGTGCCCGTGAAGCAGTCTCTTCCCATTCTGCCCAATTCCACAGTTCCTCACTGATCTTTCTGTCTCTATGGACCTACCTGTTGTGGAAATTTCAAATAAACGGAATAATATAGTATATGGTTTTTGGAATATGAATTCATTCACTTAATATAATGTTTCAAAGTTCATTCATACTGCAGCACGTATTACTACTTCACTCATTTTTAATGACTGAATAATATTTCAATATATGCTATTCATGGAAGCTCTTAAAAATGAATAATGTGGCTAGGTAGTATGTGGTTACAAGTAACTAGACTGAAGGAATTTAT
>PVKN010016718.1:0-17668 GCA_004027915.1 Capromys pilorides | reverse complement strand
AGAGAGACCCTGCAGAAGGAGTGGGGGCCCCAGTGGAGAGGATGCCTTGGTGTGCAGGGTTTGGAAGCCCAAAACAGTAGCCTGGATCTTGTTCCTGAGGGCTTTAAGCAAAGGCACAACATGTGGGTGTTATGAAAACAGAGAACGCACCTTTTGGTGTAAACCGTGTAGTAGATGGCTGAGAGTGGGGGTGAGTTTAGGCTCGAGGAGGTTCCTGCGTGCAGCAGCTAAGGAGCATGAGGGCCAGGGCAGTGTGGAGACAGCGAGAGAGGAGAAGTGTGGGTGCCTCTGAGATCTCCCCTCATGCTTTTGGCCCTTGGGGATTGAACCAAAGGTCCTCACCCATGCTACACCCTGGCTCTCTCTTTCAACTTGGCTTAGGTTGAGGCAAGTTCTTATTAAGCTGCCGAGTTTCCCAGCCTGGCTTTGAACTTGTAATTCTCTTGCCTCAGCACCTGTGACCCAAGGGTGGGATTACAGGCACTCCTCAGCACACTAGCTCTTGAGGACTCTTTGAATTTTTTTTTAATCTTCTATTTTATTTACTTATTTGCTACGGGGTCTCCCTACACTGCTTGGACTCTAGTGATCCTTCTGTCTCAGCCTCTCCAGCGCTGGGATTACAGGTGTGTGCCACTATGCCTGGTTTTGGTGGCTGGCACAGTGGTATGGCATTTTGTACCAGGGATTGAACCTGGGTCCTTGCACTTGCCAGGCAGGTGCTTAGACCACTGAGCTATCTCCCCAGCCCCTTGACATCTTTTCTATCAGAGTTCAACGTAGCAGGAGTTGTTGACAAATTGCCTGAGAGGTTGGCGGGCAAGCGGAAGACTCCAAGAAGCCTTCAGGTTCCAGGAAGACTGGTACCGAAGTGAGAACGGTTGGTGGAAGCCCAGACAGGGTCAAAGAACAACAGGCTGCCTTGGGAACCATTAAAGAGGGAAAACTAAAACTTCAGATAGCAAGGGAAAGAAATTAATGGTACGCACAAGTCAGGAGTCATGAAAGCAGCCCTCAGCCCCAGACCTCGCGTAGCCCCTACTGGCCTCATCACCTGCTGCTCCCTCAGATCCTTCCACTGAGCCCTGCGGACCCACGCTGTGACAGGCTTCTCAGCCTCCACTGCTCCCCCACTGGGCTCCCCATTCCAAGAGAGGGCCTCCCCTCTGGGCCCTGGCCTTGACCCTGCCCTATGCTGACTCCTCTTTCACCCTTTTCCTTCAAGCAGCGGCACCCTCCCCACAAAGTCCAAAGCCTTGACTCGCTCAATCTCTCTTCCGTCCGCACACTGCACCCAATTGACCAAGAAACCCAGGAGCTTTTCGCGCAACTCAGAATAACACCCAAGTTTGTAATGACCCTCAAAGTCTTGTGTGACCCGGAACCATGGTAGCGAGCTTCCAGTACGGGTGCCACAGTGGCCCATGGGCACCAGTGAGACATCGAAAGGTTCACCGTCGCTGATGCAGCCTCCCTGCCCCGACCTCTTGCCACCCTCTTCCCGCTCACTTGGTTCTGCAGCACAGGCCTCCTGGGGGTGTCTCGGGCACCCTGAGCCCAGTGCTTACCCAGGCCTTTGCCCTAGCTCCTCTTTGGCCTCGAATGCTTCTGGTCACTCAGCCCCATACCTCTTTTATTTCTTGCGTGGCCTTTAGAGGGCATCTCATCAGCAAGGCCCGAGCTGGCCCAGGGAACAGAAACTCCAACCCCTCTCTTTCCCATCTGGCCAGGTCTGCCGTGTTGTTTGCTTGTCTGTCTCTCCTTACTAACATGCAAGCCCCATGAGACCACCGTCTCTGTTCTGTTCTCGGATCTGTTCCCACGTTGGAGACCGATGCTCGGGCATGAGGCCGGACCTCCCATCTTCCTGTATGCTGTTGCTGGGGACCAGGAGCCAGATGATCTGCAACTGGGTCTTAATTATAACCTCCAGTGACCTCTCAGAGATACCTCTTCCTTAGCTCTATGCAGACAACACTGATACCTGCCTTGCCTACTCTTGGGGAACTGTGGCAAGAAAACTAGTTACTGTAACCTTTTTACAAACAGAAAACTTTAACATTTTTATAGGCCATTGTCTCATGGGAAATATACGAAGAGGAATATATGCAGCTCCACTGAATTTCCTACAGAAAAAGAGGGGGCAGATGCCTTTGGAGTCATGAGCGCTGGTCTTGCAAGAAGGGAACACAGCTAGGGGTGAGTGTGAGCACAGACAAAAGCGATTTCTGTGAGGCCACAGTGAGAAAAGAGCTAAGACCTGCAAAACACAGCAAGGACGAGACGAGCTGATGCAGGGGTATGCGGGAGCAAGGAGGTGAACGACAGGACTGCGCCAGCAGATGCCAGGTTAAGAGAAGAATGTGGACTTTAGTTTCCTTCTGACCAAAAAAAGTAGCCTTCAAATTCAAAATAATAAATCTTTAAAAATGGAATTTAAATAAGAAGAGAAATATAGGGGCTGGCTAGACAGCTCAGTGGACTAAGTGCCTGCTTGGGCAAGCTTAGGCAAAGTGCGGGAACAGTGGTTTGATCCCTGGCACCACATGCTGGGCCAGCCCCTGCACCCAGAGCAGGCTGAGCCGGCCACACAGTCCAGGCATAGTGGTGCACAGCTGTAATCCCAGCACCAGGGAGGCTGAAAGCAGAAGGATCACCATGAGCCAGAGCTGGGTGGTGAAACCCTGTAATAGCCAAATACAGAGAGAGAGAGAGAGAGAGAGAGAGAGAGAGAGAGAGAGAGAGAGAGAAATGGATTCTGCTTTACAAATGAGGTTAAGTCTTTAAACTCAGCATAACTGGCACTCCAATCCCACTCTTTATTTAATGGGTCTTTATTTTCCCCCAGGTTAGGGGCTCAGATTGCCATCTAGTTGGTAGGGGTTGCATCAGGCTGGCCTTGCTGCAATGAATAGCTCTTTTACGTAGGAGCATCTTTGTCACCCTTCCATTGCTGGGACAAAACACCTCACATACAGAGATTATAGGAGGAAAAGGTTGGGGTTCAGAGGCTTCAGGCTTGGGTCTCATGGTCCTTTGGTTCTAGGCCTATGCTGATGTAGAAACATCATGGTGAGAGGGCATCTTGGTTACTTTTCTCTCATTGCTGAGACAAAATACTCCTCAAAATTAAGGAAAGAAATGTTTGGTTAGCTTAGTTTGCATAGATTTCGGTCCATACTTGGCTGGCTCCAAGGCAGAGTGGCACATGGCAGAGGGCAGCTGTTCATGGTGGCAGAAAACAGCAAAAATCAAGAGCAAAAGGGAGGAGCAGCAGCAGAGAGCAGGGCTCGCTCCCTGCCTTACACTGTGTGCAGGTCTGTGCCTTAGGGTGGCGGTAGAGCTCACACCCCTAATCCCAGCACTGGGCCATGAGCCAATCAGAAACTCTAGAAGCTGCCTAGTGGCTACATGAGGTGCTTTTAGTGGGGGTTGGTGGACATCCAGACAAACTATAAAAATAGGGTGTGGTAGAGAAACCCTACCTATGGCAGCCAGGAAGCCAAGAGGGGAAAACCATAGATGAAAGGGCCACAGGTCAGGCCACAGCTAAACTCAAGACCTACTCTCTTCAATTAGGTTCTACCTCCTAAGTTTCCGTTGCCTCCCAACAGCGCCATGAGATTATGGTCTTGCCAGTGGCTTTGCCCAGTGAAGTTGGTCTTCCCATTGCAGTTGCCTAGCACACGGGTGGGGGCAGATTTTATAGCTGAGCCACAATGAGGAGCCCTTCCTCTTCCACAGCCAGACCAGAAGGGGCCCAAAGGGGTGATTACTGCAAGTGAGGGTCAGGTCTTCTGATTGGAAACCAGAGCTCACTGCTGCCCAGTGTCTTCTCACCAGAGGTAAGAGACTTTGGGGAGTAGAAGGGTGTGATCCCCACCACTGCTAAGAATTACACCAGGGACACACTTTGGATTCTTTAGCTTCCCATTAAATGCACCAAGAGTCATTGGGAAAACATTAATTTCTTTACTGGGAGCTCCACAAAATCTTACAAGGTGCAGACAAGTCTAGCAAGCCTTGGAGAAATCCTGCAAAAGCCCATGTTGTTAAAGGCTTTCTTCCCTGCATTACGCTATTGAGAGGTCATGGTAGGGCCCAATGGGAAGATTCTAGCTGTTGAGGCTTAGTGCACACCCTGGAGATGTACAACTACAGATGGTTCCTCTTCTTCCCTTGTACATATGCACTTGAAGATGAAGAGTTTTGCTCCACCACCACTACCACGATATGCTACATTCTCAAGGGTCAGAGGCAAGGGAGCCTACTGACCATGCATTGAGACCCTTATGACTGGGAGCCACATAGGTCATCCCATCTCTCTGCCATTCTTACTGAAAGTGGAGTGCTACACCAGGATTCCTAGCATTCCAATCCTGCGCCAAGACCTCTGACTGGTTCTCTTCTGCATTCTTTATGAGGTAACTGGTGGACACTATTTTTCAAATTTTATTTATTATTTGAATGTGATTCCCTGAAACTTGGAAATCACCCATTCCCATGCCAACATGCTCTACTCTACTGATAAATGTTTTCTTCTAGAACCTCCTGCCTTTTCCCCTCTCTCTTGAGCATTGTGTTTGCTTTCCACCTCCCAATGGGAACAACCATTGCAACTCCAGTTAGAGGAGAGAGCTGTACCTGTGGGAGGACTTTTGAACACTGCTTTTTGCAGATCTGGGGTTCTGAGTACTGCCCTCTTCCCTGCCATGTGCCACCATCTCTACAGCAGCCACATGCCAACTGACCACTTACTAAAGCCACGACCACAGAAATTCTCATCAGGAGAAGTAGCAACCTGCTGAATGGACTCTCTAAAGGAGAATCTAGTTTAGACCACAGCTTTTCCATCCCACCTCCTTGACCTTGCTGTGGCCTCTTTGTCCTTCCTGACCCTCCTTGGGCAAATGTTGCTCTAGAACACCTGGACTCCCAAACAACTGCCAGTAACCATTTGATTTCTGAAGGTCAGATCCTGAGTTTCATTCATCTTTGAAATGCTCGCTGGACAGGGAGGGCCCACAACATTTATGAGCAAAAAAAACAAAAACAAAAACAAACAAACAAACAAACAAACAAACAAAAAACTCTTAGAAGACTGGAAAGAGATGCTAATGTTTGTTTCCACAAAAGTCAAATTTTGAGAAGCTAAAGTGGGTGACGTGGGAAAATCCTAAATAAATATTTACATTTTTTGTGTTGTGAGCACTTGGAAAAAAATGACAAGGTCACCGAGGAGCTCATATGACCTACCTCTAACCTAATCTAATCCCGAGGTGTACATCTCATGGCAATAAAACCTAGACACAGTGGTGTAACCATCCCCACCATCCAGCTCCAGAGTGTGAAGGCTCTGGAGAATATTCTAGAATATTCTCATTCCCAGACTGAAGCTCCACTTGGCTGCTCCCCACTCTCCCCTCCCCCAGCCCATGGCAACCACCATGATACCTTTTACCTCTATGAATTTGACCATTCTAGCTACCTTATGTAAAAGAAATCATGCATTTGTCCTTTGTGACTTGCTTATTCCACGTAACATAATGTGATCAATCTCTCCCATACTGTAATATATGTCAGAATCACCTTTCTTTATAAGGCTAATAGTGTAACTCAATTTTAGTGACTTCAATTTTCTATCGCTATGTTGTAGATAAACTGCTGGGATGCAGAAAGTGGTGGAATGTGGAAACATGACCTACTCCATTGTCACTTGAGGCACGGGCTTGTGGGAAGTTCCACAGTCCACTCGTTGAGACCCTGACCTGGACAACATTTCTAACTATGGCTTGAGGGAGGATGCCTGAAAGCCGCCAAGCTAATAACCTGTGAATGACACATAATCAGACATAACAGCTCTTGGGATGGAATGATGAATATGGATTCAGATTAAGCAGTGTGCTGGAGTGAGGTACTGAAACCAAAGGGGAGAAAGTTAACCGAAGAAACACAGAGTTCTAAAATTAGGTTGAAGTGTGCACGCGTGCACACACACAACTGCAGAGGCACAGGATGGAGCGAAACCCAGAACAGCATGACCAGCACTTGTGGGTTTTAATTGACCACAAGCTTGGTTCTGAGTCAACAGTGGGATGTGGTTACCAAGCAAATAACCAATATGATGCAGCGGGGCATTAATAGCAGCCGCGCAGGGCAGGAAATGGCTCCTCTGCAGAGCCCGACGGCCAGACTGTGCCTGGAACGTTGTGTCCATGGAGTGCAGCCAGCCGTGAGGGACATCTGCAGGCTGCAGGCCATTTGGCGGGGGGTGAACGGCCTGGAAAATGTGCTGCCTTAGAGGTAGGAAGGGAATCAGGGACCTCAGCAGCTTTTCAGGGGCCACCCACAAGAAGATTCTGAGACCTAGAGGGTCGGCTGTCATGTGGGGCATTAGCGAATGGGGTTATAAATCAAGAGTGGATGTTCTGGAAAGAGAAATAGCTATTTAGAAAAACAAAGCACTTCCTTGTAGTTGGATCTAGCAAAGAATTGAATGGGCTGCTTCGGAGCAAATTCCCCATCACAGAGGTGTGGAATTGTTTTCGAAAGATGACCCTTGGCACATTTGCTCCCTGTGGGCTATTTGGCAGTGGGAGGAGGCACTGCTCCAGGCTTCCAGTAGGTAGGAGGCCCACTGGCTTCCCACCAAGCCAAGGACAACCCCTTGACCACCAAGGGGCCAGGTCAAAGTGTCTGTCACTCTGAGCTCAAGAACCTTGGAGGGAGTGTGCTCCCTGCACCAGCGCCGTAGAGCACAATATCCAGTCTGCTGAATGTGGCCTACACACGTTTTGCTTTTAATACCACTTGCCAAGAATCCCAAGATTCCACATAAAGATCTGGATTTCCAGGCTTTCTTTAAAATAAACAAAGGAAGTTCCCCTGCTCAGCAATCTGGAGCTGAACAACTGATGTCTATTTTGGATGAGCCCAGATCACCACCATTCATCACAGTTCTGACCCAGTGAACCGTTTCCCACATTAGGACTCTGAATATGTGGGTGACCCTGGGTGCTGTGAGCTCAGAGGCTCCCAGTTCACCTGTTCATCCTAAGGCTGAGGCTGCACCCCAGGTCAATGAGGTGGGACGAGGCCCAGGCAGTGATGTGGTTTATAGTTCTCCCAAATGGGCATGCTGTCAAGGGCAGGGCCCACTGCTGTAGGGCAGGAAGCTGTGACCAGTGGGAGGAAGCTCTAATGCCAGCAGACCAGGCTTAGCAAATAGAACTTCCTAGCAGCCTTTAAATGGCCGAGTGGGCTGCTTTTGCCAAAAGAAATCCTGTCTGTGGAATATCTGAAAGGACAGGCTGATCCAAGGCAAAGGTTCAATATCCTAAACAAGGATGCGGGTCACCCAGGAAATGTCCCCAAGGCAGGTCTAGGCCCTACCTTGGAAGATTACACAGCAGTCAAGGAGGAGAAGAAGAAGGCATAAACTGAAGCAGCTCTCCAGACTGTGCTGATCATTGTAGGGAAGAGCCAGCAAGAGAGACAGGCGACTTCGCAGGGTAGAGCCACCAAGAGAGACGGGTGACTCCACAGGGCAGAACCATCAAGTAAGACAGGCGACCCCATGGGGCAGAGCCACCAAGTGAGACGGGCGACTCCCATGCCCCTAACCCCACCCTTGGCAGCAATTCACTCAGGGTCTTAAAAAGAAACCTATGTAAACCTTCTAACATGTACAGAAACGAATGAACACATGGCCGCAGTGGCTGGAGAGTGTTTTATCACGCATGAGGGTGAGGGTATGTTTGAAACTGCAGGGTTCTCTGACCCGGTCTAATAGTGAAACCTGACAGGTTCTAGGCAAAGCTGTTTTCCAGGTTCTAGCTGTTTCTTCTGACATGCTTGACATGTGATGTTTGCCGAAATGACCCTTCAAAAGCCCCATATGTCCTGGGAGAGCAGCTCTTAGCTCCGAGCCACAGATCCTGCTGCCGCCGTCTTTAGGCTATAACGAGTCCTATTAGGTTGATATCAGGACGGCATAAGCAGGCCTTAGCATACAGTCGCCTGATGACCTGGCAACGTGGTGACTTATTATGCAGCCATTAGACTTTATCAAGCAGATTAAACTGTGTCACTGTATGAAGATGTCTACAAGCTAGAGCTTCTGAGAAAATTAGGCTATACAGTGGGGAATAGGTGTGATGCAATTTACTTTTATGATAGCACATATTTCTATTAATTTATATGGTTAGTTACACATAAAATCTGAACCTTAAACTCATGCTGTATTAAAAACACTAACTGAAAATTGATCATAGTCTCAAATATATCTTAAATACAAGATATGTTTTTAGATGATAACCATTTCTTCTGTTTTTCTTTCTGTACTGGGATGGAACCCAGGCATTTAATACAGAGCTACACCCCAGCTGGCATTTCATGATTTTATTTCCAGGTAATGTCTTGGTAAATTGCTCAGGCTGGGCTTGGGTCAGGGATCTTCATGTCTCAACCTCCCAGACATCTGAGATTATGGGCATCCACCACCATAGATAGCTATAAGAATAAATTTTTTAAGAAAAAAGTGAGAAAAATATTAATGATTTGCACTGTTTGATTAACACCCAAAGTATAATTTGGAAAAGGAAAAACTGACAGATGTGACCCCAGGAAAATGAAAACTTTGTTCTACAAAGATCCTGTGAAAAAACTAAAAGACACAGTGCAGATTGAAGCTAAATACTTGCAAACCATCCCATGGAACAAAAGACTTGCAGCCCGAAGGACAAAAAATTCTCTAACACTCAGTAGTTTTAAAGAATCTGACTAGAAAAGGAGGAAAAGACATTTTACCAGAAAAGACATGCACTTGGAAAACAAGCATAAGAAAAGGTGTCCAACACCACTGGCCACCAGGCAAGCCCACGTCACTGCATTGGCCACCAGGCAAGCCCGCGTCACTGCATTGGCCACCAGGCAAGCCCGCGTCACTGCATTGGCCACCAGGAAAGCCCGCGTCACTGCATTGGCCACCAGGAAAGCCCATGTCACTGCATTGGTCACCAGGTAAGCCCGCGTCACTGCATGTACTAGCGCAGCTAAGATAGAACCCAAAAGCTGCCAGGGCTGCACATGGACGAGGTCTCTCTCCTGTGATACAGTGGTGCAGCTCCTCTGGAGCGGAGCTGTTTCTTCTAAAGGTAGCATTCACTTACCATTTCATCCAGCAGTTGAGCTCTTGGGAATTCACTTATCTACATAAATAAAACTTATTTTGGCACAAAAACCTGTATGCAAATTTTCAGAGCAGCTTTGTTTGTAGCAGCCAAATGCTGGAACACCCAGAATCCCTCAGTGGGTCACTGATTTAGAGAACTGTGAGATGCCACGATATGACACAGCAGGAATCAGTCACTGGGGCACACAGGAACATGCCTGGGGTCCCATGGAGCTATCCTGAGTGAACAGGGCCAGCGACAAAGCATCACGCACCATGCATTGCCTTTGTGTACCACTTGTGGAAAAGGTGAAGTCTTAGGAATGGAGAACCAGTTAGGATCAAGTTGGGTGGAGGGTGGCGTAAGGAACCCTTCTGATGGAGGCCTGCTCTGGGTTCCAGTCATGGAGGTGAGCAACATACACATATACGGCCACTGCGTCACCAACTCACATGCAAATGAGCACACAGCAAGCTGAAGAAGTCTTAGCAAAGTTGCTGGAGTGTGCCGGCGTCAGTCTTCTGACTGTGTGCAGTGCAGCCATTCTCCAAGACATCACAGGGGGTACCAGAAACAGGGACCATCTCGCTGTCTTAGCTCCTACAACTACACAGGACTCTAAAACAATCTCAAAATAGGAATTTTAATTAAAAATAAAAATGTGTCCACAGTATGGAGTCATGTGAGAAATTCAGGCTGCAAAACATAAGAGGTGGTAAGATTTATTTTTATAACCTCGTCTCCTAGTGTAATAGTTACCTATTGAAACCCTGGAGGGTTTCAATCCAAAGTGATGATGGTGAGCTCTTCTGGATGAGAGATTTCTGAATAATTTTAATTGTAACTTTTTATTATTTTTGTGTGTTCTCTTTTTTTAATATTAGATCCAGGGATTAATGGGATGAAGACTTTAGAAACAGAATAAAAGGCTGTGATTCCTAGAGTCACTGAGATGTCTGCAGAAAGAGGGAGTTGGAGGCGCCAGAGCATCTCCACTGCAGGGCTCTGGCCGGATCCCCACATGGGAGGGCTGTCTGGGCTGCCTGTGGGGGACAGCACAGCTGCGGCCCCCAAGCAGCTTCTGCTTGCCTGTTGTGGGCAGTCTGTCTTTTTTCTTTCTTTCTTTCTTTCTTTCTTTCTTTCTTTCTTTCTTTCTTTCTTCCTTCCTTCCTTCCTTCCTTCCTTCCTTCCTTCCTTTCTTCTTTCCTTCCTTTCTTTTCTTTTTTCTTTTTTTGTCTTTTTGAGGCAGGGGCACGCTATACAGTTCAGGCTGGCCTTGAGCTCACTTTATAAACCAGGCTGGTCTCCAACTTGTAAGGATCCTCCTGCCTCAGCCTCTTAAACAGGTGTGCACCACTTTGAGCAGCTGGCAATAAACTTTTGATGCACTGTGGACCCTGCTATACTGGGTCTAGAAGTGTAATCCTGGTGCTGCTGCCATTGTCACATACAGAGAGGGAGAGGGACAGGGACAGGGAGTGGGGGAGAGAGAGAAATAGACAGACAGAGACAGAGACAGAGAGACAGGGACAGAGGAAGTGGGTGCAGGGAGGGACGGAGGTGAGGCAGAGGGAGAGAGGAAAGAGAGGAGAGGGAGAGAGATGACAGAGAGAGGCAAAGAGACAGAGGGAGAGGAGAGTGAGAAAGAGAGAGAGGAGAGAAGACAGACAGACACAGGCACAGAGTCCCTTCATCATCCGTCACCTGTGCCCTTTCCTCCTCCTCTCCCAGAGTTTGTAATAGGTGCACAGGTGGCTCTTCATGTTTGCAGGGATCAGAGCAAGAGCCGAGGTTGAGGCCAGCACGTTGCAGATCTGAACATTCAGAAGGAATGTACTAAACCTTCAAAGCACTAGCTATGTTCTCGGCCCACATTCTGGTGGCACAGTCTCAGAGCATCCGAGACAGGCCAACTTCCAGCAGATGGGGCGGTGCTGGGGAGAACCCGCCCCCGGCTTGCAGTCCAACCCTTTTTCTTTTCGCTCACCAATCATTCTCCACCTCAAGCTGCCCTGTATGCATCTTGGTGTCAGGAAAGCTGTGTGTAGAGTCCAGGCCCTGCCCATGTGCTCTCCTTCTTCTGACAGCTGTTTCTTGGGTGTGCCCAATGGCTGTACTGTCCACGGAGCCTGTGTCCACAGGGGCCAGGATGAGCCTGGGGTGCAGGAGGCAGGGAAGCAGGGCAGGGATGGTTGGCTAGGTGTAGTGGTTGATACATTGTGTCAACTTGACTTCCTGCTGGTGGACACAGAGGGCTGGCCCTAGGATGCAATGGGCCTACCCCAGAGCGACTCAGCACAAAGAGACCATACAAAGGGGCTGAGGAAGGGATTGAACTTCCACTTCCTCGGAGGAGCTTCAGTCTTCATTTTCGGCCCAGACTTCATGGCCTAGCTTGCAGCACAGACTCCTCACCCTCCAGCCTGGATCCTTCAGCTCCCATCGCACACTCTTCAGTCTTCTGTCACAGACTCACTGACTGATGAATAGAGACTTGCATGGAGCACTGCAGTGAGCTTCAGACCTCGGGACTGAATTCTTCAGTCTGGGTGTGAAGACACCCTCTGCTCACTTCCCCATCTGACTCTGCAGCTGACTGCTGTAAGCCAATCTTGTAATTCCTTACACATTGTATATCTTGTGATAATATCTGTTCCTCTAAGTAAAACCCTAAGTAATACATTAGGTATTCCAGGATCCAGGGTGCTAGGACGTGTCCAGAGGAGGTGTAAGAGGGAGGCCACCTTCTTAGCCCAGAACAAGGATCCAGGCAGCATCTGTATCTCAGACTCCTCATCCCTGGAGAGGGACTCAGGCAGTGTCTGAGGTCCCCTTGTTGAAATGGGGTCTGGGAAAGTGAGCACTGACGCCTCCAGCCTCTAAGCGCAGGATTGGCTTCCTGGCACCAAGACACTGAATGCAGGCAGCTCTGTAAACACAGGAAGCAGTGGAAATGCGCTGCTGCAGTCCTTGAAGCCCTTGGCCTGCTCAGAGATTTATAGATGAAGTTGGTTATGACAGTGACGTAATGAAACCCAGCTTTTCTGGAACATTCACTCCTGCCAAGCCCTATGCAAAAATCTCTTCCTCGATTTTCTTAATCATCAGAATTGCAAATTTTAATTTCCTTTTATAATTACCCACAAAAAGATGAGAAAATCGAGATGCCAAGAGGTTAGAAAATGTGGCCAAGGTCACTTGGTTAGCAAGCTATGAAGATAGGCTTTGGACTCATGTCACCCTGGCTCCTGGACCCACAGACTTCACCATGATGCTGGATAATCTCTGGAGGCAGCCTGGGAGGGATGATTTTGAATCTGAAAATCAAAACATATGTTAGTAGCTCTGTCTTGACTGTAGAAAGCCTAATGAGGGTTTCCTGAACGTGACAGGTCTTGAATCAAGACACACATCAGAGAGAGAGGCCACGCAGGGTGCATCCCTTGGGACAGGTAGGCCAGCTGAGCTCAAGCCCATAGGCCTGGCACCCTCTCCTCCCACCAGCCTTCTTTAGGGCCAAGGAACACAGAGATTGGAATTGTAAAGGCAGGACTGAGGAGTCCCAGTAGAAATGGAAAGCCGAAGGCCAGTGCCGGGGAAATGGCGCCAGGCCTCCGTGGTGGGCGGAGGCAGCAGGCAGCCTTTACCCCTTTTCGTGGCCCCTCCCCCTTTGCCACATGCCATGCGCACGCTGAGAGAGGGACACTTGCCAGTATCTGTAGCAAGGGCAATGCTTTCTAGTTTTGTAGGAAGGTGGTAAAGATGAGAGGATCTTTTAATATTTTTAAAAAATGTTTTAATGAGAATATAACATGGTTAAAAAAAGAAAAGAAATGATACAGAGCTTCAGTAAACAGTCATAGAAATTTGACAATGGTTGCTGCATTACATAATGTTATCTTCAAATTAGTTGTTTAGATTACCAGATATAAGCATGAAAAATTGTTTTTTTTTTTTTAAAAGCATCAGATTGGACCCAGCAACCAAGCCTGGCATGTGATATAGACTGCCCTGGGCCCACCAGAAACTCATTTGACCCAGCAACCAGACCTGGTGTGCCAGTGTGGAAAACTGCAGCAGAACTCCCTGCAGAGAGGCTGGAGACAAGACCCACCCAGCTGATCCAGGAGCAGAACATCTTGCCAGAGTGGCACAGCAGGGTCACCTCCAAGGGCTGCAGCAGGAAGAAGTGGAGCACAGCAGCCAGACCCATGCCACACCCACCTGGACGACTTTGAACTTGGTAGATCTAGACCTGGTTCTAAGGTAAGAACTCTACCGAAGCTCTACACCAAAGGTAAGAAGACAGTGCTGTACATGATAACAAAGAGAAGGAGAAAAATGCACTCTCAGGCCCTGAGCCCACCCAGAACAGATGCAGGAGACAATAGCATAGAAGAAATTGAAAATTACACACATGAAATCTCTGAAATAATAGCATCTGAAGTAAAGAAACAACTGCAGAAAGGTATAGAGGTAATCAGATCAGAAATAATTTCTGAAGCAAAAAAAAGCATCAGAAATTAAAAAGAAAAAGATCGGCCAACTAGCTCAGTGGATTAAAGAAACTTCAAGCAGGCACAGGGGCTGGAGGTTCGATCTCCAGGCCTGCCGTGCCAGCCCTGCCACTGGGGCGCCCTGAGCTGGCAATTGAGACTGGACATGGTGGTGCACACCTGTAATCCCAGCTCTTGGGAGGCTGTAAGCAGGTGGATCACTATGAGTCCAATCAGTACACCCTATAGAACCTTTCCCTAAAATAAAAAGAGAAATTAAAAAGAAGAAAAAGTTTAAGCTTAGCTGCTCCTTTCCATAGACCAGTAGAAATCAGCGGTACAACTATCCGAGCCACCCCAAGCACTCGCATGTATATTTTTACCCCCTTGTCTCTTGCTCTTCTTTTTCCCTCATCCTGTTTGTTCCTTCCCCTGAGCAGTTCTTTGCCTTTCACAGTCCCTATTGTACCTTTCAGATTGTATTTACTCTCAGGTTCCTGCACTAGTGGGACAGTACAATGTTGACAGGGTGGGTCTGATTTATTTCACTTACGAGTGTGGGCTCTAGTTACATCCATTTCCATATCAAAGCCTTGGGTTTATCTTTTTTATAGCTGAGTAATACTCCGCTGTGTAAAAACACCACATTTTTTATTCATTCCAGAGGACCCTTTTTGCTGGAAGTGCTTTGCAGGAGTTTTGTTTGGAGGCTTTGGGGCTGAGGGAGGCAGGTAATGCCACTAGTTGTGTCTAGGGTTGTTAGCAGTATCTTGTTGCTTCAACAGAGCTCCTCAGCTAGGGCTTCTCTGATCGGTCTTCCTGCCAGCATCTTCTGGGGAACCTTTAGAAAGGCGGACTGGAGTTGTCTTCCTGACCTGCCAAGTTAGAATCTCCCAGGCAGAGTTCTCAGTCATTAGATGGTTGGTTTGCTTAAAAAATAAAAAGATCCAAAACTACACTTAAGGGAACTTTTGGCTCCAGCTGAGCAGGAAAAGAGGCTGATGGAGGCTCCCCTGGAAAGGGAAGTAGCAGAGGGCGGGGTGGAGCGTGCGCAAGTGCTGAAGCATCCTGTGTCACAAACGTCATCAACTCGAAAAGAACGTTGGCCTTTTACAAACACCTTTCAGTCCTTTCAATTAGATCAGGAAACGTGAGCATCCCCAGAGTGTCTACAGCAGCTGAGCTCACGCCAGCCAAATCCTGGGAGTGGCAGCCTTGTACCTGCCGACAGACGAGTGCATAAGTGTATCTATGCACAGTGGAATACTACTCAGCTATAAAGAAAGCCACATTGCAGACATCTGCAGGAAAATGGATGCATCTGGGAAATACAAGGACGGGTGAAATAAAACAGACACATAGCCTTAAGTAGCGTGTGGCATCTCTCCCTTGAATAAGGCCAAGTGTTAGAAGAAGAGCATAAGAAAGGATGAGCAGAAGGAGACAAGGGGTTGCAAAGGAAAGGAGTCCAAGAGGCGAAGGGCAAGAGGAGGGGGCAGGAGGAGCGGACATAAGTAAAGACATGCCACGTACAGGAACTAATGACATCAGTGCATGGCACACGCCGTGAAGAAGAACTAAACTGTGATATTGGCAAGAACGGAAATGCGGAAAGGAGGGCGAGCAGAGGGGTGGGAGGGGAAGGGAATTTTGAAAAAGATACCAGTAACCTGCACGCACTGCAAGCGTGTGCTGATAACAGAGAAACACCAGCCAGGGCTGAGACGTCCTCGGCGCCATGCCTGCCGGTTCGCCTTTGAAACAGAAAGTCCACCTTGCCCTCAGCCTTCACAGGCACAGAACGCCACGGCCCTGCTTGGTCTTTAGCGCCTATGTTCTCAACCTTAGCTGCAGATTCGGAAAAGGACCCTGGTGTTTTATTTGAAGCAGCAACTAGACTTATTTAAGAATAATACTCGCGCATTTAAGTATTGATAAAGAGGATGTAAAGAAGAACCACAGAAATCATCATTCCACTGACGGAGCTGGGGCGGAGGTCGTGGGAACACACTCAGGGTGATGCCGGATCATCTCCGGAGGTAGCTGCAAGAGACCACTTTGGATCTAAAAGCAAAATGCGTGTTAGCAACTCCGTCTCGGCTGTAGAAAGCCTGGCGAGGGCTCCCTGAATGGGACAGACCCCAAATGAGGACAGAGAGAGAGAGAGAGAGAGAGAGAGAGAGAGAGAGAGGTCACCACACAGGCTGCGTCCCTTGGGATGCACCAGGAACTACAGTTTGGAAAACACTGCCTTGGAAAGGTCCCCACGGCCTGTTTTCTTTCTTTCAAATCTTACTGTGGTGAGAAAGGCCTAGAAAACTAAAGACCTCCCCCCCCCCACACACACACACCAGTGAATATCATCCCTATGGTGTCCCTGTCTCTTTTATTCTTTCCATTTTAGAGAGAAGAATTCTTGACATGCCTGGGCCGTCCCTGTCCCTTGTACTGTGTCAGTGGGGACAGACTGTGATCCTTGAGGGTTAGGGCATGAGGGACAGCAGGAGGAGGAGCCGAGAGAGAGAGCGCATGTTTGGGGGAATCAGGGCAAAGGCAGACGCTGATGCAAATAAGAAAACCTTTCAAGGTCTGCCTGAGCCTGCCTGCAGCCATCGCTGGCTGGCGAGCCCGGAAGCCAGGAAAGTTGTTTGTGTGAAATGCAGTGTAAACTGCAAACTTGCTGTTGAGCTGTGGGAGACGGGAACCGAGAGACGCGACGAGGGGGTGGACTCGATCATGTGGCCAGAAGGAGCCCCCGGGGAGGCATCGGCCTGCATTTGTCTGCCTGTATTTATACAGCGCCGGAGGAGGACGGCAGCCCCCTCTCTGGGTGCGTACGTGCGCCGCGCCACCTCCATCAACAGATGGAGGTAATAAAGAGGCTAAAAGTGGAAACGAGCGGCTCTGTTTTGGCGGCCTGTCACGGCGCAGTCGGGAATCCTTCCCCCTAAGTGTGCTTGTCAAGGTCGCCCATGCCCTTTTCCGCAGCCCTTGATCTAATAGACAGCGGCCTGTAGGCTCTCGCAGGGCCGGGAAGGTCACTCTGGGGCCCGAAGGCTGGGCACGATGATCCGCCGGAGTGGAGGCCTGCGGCCTCCCTGGAGCTCCTGGCTGCTGTTAGTTCCAGCTTTGGTCAACAGCCTATGTAATTAGTCAGCAGCAAGCGAGGCCTGCGGAGCCATGGGTCTTGGCCCTGCCTGCACATTAGAGCCATCCGGGGAACTTTAAAATGAATACCACGCCACTGCCCAGGCTGCAACCAGGACCAATTATATCGGATTGCAAGGGGCCTCAGATAAGAGCTTCAAAAAACAAACCAAAAAAGAGGTCCTTGGGCGATTTTCATGGGCAGCCGGGAGTGACAATCTCCAGGCTGGAGCATGGAGGGCACAAGCTCAGACACACATGCATGATTTTATTTTGTACTTCTTTGACATTAGTATATTGGTCAATTAATTATTTCTTCATCTTCTTCTGATCTTCCTCCTCCTCTCCCTCCTCCCCCTTCTTCTTTTTTCTTCTTGAGACAGGCTGTACAGTTCAGGCTGACCTTGACCTCACCATGTAGCCCAGACTGGCCTCAAAGGCACAGCCATCCTCCTGCCTCAGCCTTCCAAGTGCTGGCGTTTCAGGCATCTGCCACTCCCCTAGGTCACTCCTCCTTGCAACACTGAGGGCTGAACTCAGACTCTTTGAATTGAACTACTCCCCAGCCCTTTTAAACTTTTATTTTGAAACAATATCTCCCTAAATTACCCAAGCTGGGCTTCAACTTGTGATCTTCCTGCCTCAGCTCCCAGAGCTCTGGAACTGCAGGAGTGTGCCACTGTGCCAGACTTAATTCTTCTTTTCTGAAATAACTGGACTTTGATCATTTTTCTCTTATAGTGTTCATTTTGTGTGAGTTTTATAAGACTTTGTATATTGAGAGTATTAAGTTTTATGGTATTTCTCCTTGGTATCATTTGCTTTTAATTTAATTAAAGCGTTTGGTTTTGG
>PVKN010016717.1:0-17770 GCA_004027915.1 Capromys pilorides | reverse complement strand
CGCAGATTACCAAGAAGGTTACAGCATAAGGGAGTTAATTAAGCAAGACAAGGTCATACGAGAAGACAACAAATAACAGAGGTTTAAGATGCATGAAGAAAACATCGAAATCCTGCAAGGAGAAGCTGGCAAATCTGCGAGGATGGTCAGATATCTCAGTATCTCCTCTCTCAATAACTGATACCTGGGCAGAAGTCAGCTGAGGTCCACCAGACGCAAACAGTACTAATTTGGCCTGATTGATATTTGTAGAACAGTTCTCCCAGTAGTATAAAGAACCGGTGCATAAAGAACATTTATCAACACAAATGCTATTACAGGGTATGAGACACATCACAAAAAATTCAGGTGGATCCAAGCCATAAAAAGATAGGGAGAAATAGGGAATGAATGAAAAACGTGATGTCACTTCATAGTCAACAGAGGTAGAGATGATAAGAGAATGTTAACAATTTTATCTGTAAAACTGGATCACTTAGATGAAATGAGCAAACTCCTTAAAATCAAGAGCTCACCCAAGAAGAAACACACAACCTGAAAAGCTTGCAGCAAAAAAGTTTAATCTGTACTTTTAAAACTTCACACAGTAAAACTTCTAGGCTTTGACTTCCTGTAGGTTCCTACCAAACATGATGAAGAGCTGAAACCAATTTTACTACTCAATCTCTACCCCAAAAATTATAGAAGACGGAATCTTTGTCAACTTATTCTAAGGCGCTGGCATTATCCTAATACCAAAACTAGACAAATTCACTAACAGAAAATAAAACCATAGCCCAATAACCTTTGTAAGTGTACACGCCAAAAAATAGCAAAATTTTAAGAAATTAAATCCAATTTAGGATTTACCATGACATAACAGTTAAGTTTAACTAAGGAATGAAGGCCTGGTTTGGCTATTGAAAACCAACCAACATAATTTCACATATTAATGATCTAAAAAAGAAAAGCAACAGTCATCCTAATAGATGGAGAAGGGCATGTGAATAAGTTCAACCTCTTTTCTTAACTGAGAAATTCAGAGAAAATTAGGAATAGAAGGTGCTTCCTTAACCTGATGAAGGGCATCTAGAAGGTATCTGTTGCTCGCATTACGTTTAGTTGTAAGTAAATAACCAGTTGCCTTGAAAAATCAGAAAGATTATAATCACTTCTAATCTTGCCTCTTCTGTTTGACATTGCACTGGGAGTTCCAACTAGTGGAATACTCATGTCATAAAATAAAGGAAAAGAAAGAAAAATTACTATCCTAATGAGAAAAACAAAATTAAAGCTACCTTTGTTCAGCTACACAGTCCATGGCATCTACAAAGGAGCTGCTGGAATAAATGAGTCCACGTCAGTTTCAGGATAGATGATAAATATACAAAAATTCATTCCTATATAGGAGCAATTAACAAAATTAAAGGGAAATAAAATGTGATACCATGAACATAGTATCAAAAATATGAACTAAGATATACATAAAATATATAAAACATTTGGACATTGAAAACTATAAAGCCCTTTTGGGAGAAATTAAATATACAATAAATACAAAAATATATCTCATTTAAAGGTCAAGTTCAATATTCTTAATATGGCAATTCTCCCCTAAATTAATGTAGTGAGTCAATGCAATCTCCATCCAAGTTCCAACATTTGTGCAGAAACGGAAAAGCTACTTCTCAAATTCTCACAGAATTACAACAGGTTCAGGCCACTCAAGCAACATTTAAAGAGAACTCATGTGTCCTAAATTCAAAAATTATTATAAATGTACAGTAACTAAGATATGACATTGGGGTAAAAATCGACAAATCCACTAATTGGACAGGAAGCAGAGCCACACATGTACGGACAGCTAAATATGTTTAGATATTTAACTTTTGTGAAGCAGTTTTAGGTTCATAGCAAACCTGAGTGCAAAGTTCAGAAGTTTCTCATATACCCTATCCCTAGATGCGTAGTCTCCCCAGTACCAACAGCCCCTCCTGAGTGGTGGTTTTTACAAAATAATCACCCAAAGGCCATAGTTTACAGTAGGGTTTTTGTTGGTGCTATAAATGTTGAGTTGAGACAACTGTGTGCCGACACATAGCCCCATGGGTGTATTTGCATTCTCTGAAAATCCTCTCCTTTCTACCTATTTATCTCGTCTAGCCCCTTCCGATCCCTCTTCTTTCCATTGGCTCGCACCTCGATGTCCTGTCATCATGATCATGCTGGAGGCAGCTTTTAAAGATCTGCTTCCTTCACCTAGCACAGCGCATGTAAGACTCCTCTATGTATTTTCACAGCTCATTTCTTTTTAGTGTTCAATAAAGTCCCGCTGGCTGGATGAAACCTGATTTCCCCATTTATATACTGAAGGGCAGACACCTCGGTTACTTCTGTTTTGTCAATTATACATAAAGCTGCTATAAGCATAAGCATAAGTGTGTAAGTTTTTGTGTGAACATGTTTTTAACTCCTTTGTGTAAACACCAGGTGATTGCTGGACCAGAGAGTATGAATCCTTTTAGCTTTGTAGTAAACTGATAGACTCTCCCCCTGAGTGTCTGTACCATTTTGAATTCCCACGAGCAGTGAAAACTCCTGTTGCCCATGTCCTGGCCACCACAGAGAACAGAATGGAGGACTTGTGTGTCCTGATTCCAAATATTATTAGAAATCTCAGTGTCCGAGATTTGGGGCATTCTAGTAGATATGCAGTGGGATCTCAGTGTAGTTTTAATTTGCACCTCCAGCATGACATCTGACATAGAGCATCTTTTCATATGTTTACTTTCCATCTTTTAAAATTTTTTAATTTTTTAAAGTCAGTACAAATTATAATTTAAACAGAAAAAGTACAAGCAAAACAATCTCACTTAACAAAGTAATATGAATTTCATCATATTTGTTGTAATACATAGATGTTGTCTTCTATCCAGTTATTCATATTACCAGATATAGGCATATAAAATTGGAAGAAGAAAGAAATCTATAAGAAATTAAGAAGAGAAAAAATACAAACAATTGAAAAAAGGACACAAAACAAATTAAGCATTAACTGTTTTTTTCCATAGACCAGCTGAAATGCACAGTGCAATTGTCCAAACCATCCTGCTTACATACATAGGTAAGTCTATGTCTCAGTTACTCTAGTCTCATTGCTGGGACAAATACCCAACACCCAAAATGAAGGAAGGAAAGGTTTATTCAGCTCACAGTTACTGGAGGTTTCAGTCCATACTTGGCTGGCTCCAAGGCAGAGAGGCACAGGGCAGAGCAGCAGTTCATGGCAGCGGAACAACAACAATGACTACAGAGAGAGGAAGTTTGTCTCTCTGTCTCTCTTATATTGAATTCAGGTTCTCTGCCCCAAGTTGTGCATGGCACTCACATCTATAATCTCAGCAGTACTAAAACCTATAATCACGATGAATCACCCATAATCCCAGTGGATCATGAGTTAATCTCAAACTCTAGAAGTCCCTGCCCCATCACTACATGAGACTTCGGGGGACAACTAAACACAAACCATAACAGTCTATTTCCCCTACTTCCTTTCCTATCCTTCTCCTCAATTCAGTAACTCTTTTCTTTTCAATAAGTTCATTCCCTTTTCCCAGTATCTATTGTGCCCTTCAGATTCCATTTTTCTCTTTTAGGTTTTCACACTAAGGAGAGATGATACGATGTTTGCACATGCAGGTCTGATTTATTTCCCTTAAGAGTACTGCCTCTAGCTGCGTTCATTTACTGACAAAAGACTCAAAGTTATCCTGTTTTATAGCTGAATAATACTCCACTGTAAAACAAATACCACATCTTCTTTATCTATTCTTCAGTTGAGGGGCATCCAAGTTGTTTCCAGGATTTAGCTATGACAAACCATCCTGCTATAAACACGAGTGCACACATATCACTGTGGTATGAGGTTTCCTGTTCTTCTGGAAAAATACTCAGGAGGGGAATAGTTGACTTGAATGGGCCCTCTAATTCTAGCTTTTGAAGGAGTCTCTATACTGATTTCCATAGTGGTTATACCAGTCTGCACTCCCACCAATAGTGCAGAAGGGCTCCTTTTTCTCCTTTATCAGAAGATCCATTTGTGAATATTTTCTCCTAGTCCATGGCTTGTCTTTTTATTCTCTTAAAACAACTGATTTCTATAAGGGCAATTCAGGAATAAAAACATGGATTCAATGTACTCTGAGCCCCAGACTCTCAAGTATTGAGATGTGGGGCCTTTGGTAGGTAAGGTGGTCAGGCCGAGCCCTGGGTACATGATTAGGGGTCTTTTGGACGAGGCCCGAGATTGCTATAAGCCCAAGAGAAGGTCTCATCTGTGAGGAATGGATCCTCATCAGTCACTGAATCTGCTTGTACCTGAATCTCAGAATTTCCAGCCTCCAGAATTGGGAGAAATAAATGTTCGTTGTTTTTAAGCCACCCAATTCATGATATTTTTCTGATAGTAGCCCAAACACATAAACAACAGGTTAATATTGCATTAGCATTGGGAAACTCCATAAAAAGGCTACACACACACACACACACACACACTGACATCAAAAAGCCTCAACTTCAACTGTTCAGTTTGTCTAATACTTCACTTGCAAACCATCTGAGGAAACTGGAACATTCTTTCATTCTTTTCCTCATCACACTGCCTCCCACCTGGAAAGTCATTAGGGCAAAGATGCACCTACTACTCCCGTAGGCCCAGGAGCAAAAGCAAGTGACAGGAGTCCCGGTCCCTGGCCCAGGCAAAACTCTGATAATCACAAGAAACCAAGCATCTTGCTGTCCAACCCAGTCCTTATTCTATGTGAAAGAGAGATAGGAAGGTCCACTGAGTCTTGTAAAATGGGACCACACTGCCCATGTCCAAGCAGGAAAAGCAAAAGCATTCTGTACACCAGATGGTCAAAGCCTCAAGACTACTGGTAGCCATGAAACACCAGTCCACAGATGTTGCTCCAGATGTCTAGGCAGCAGACAGGAAGAGACTGGAGGAAACAGATCATAAGTAAGAATGTAATTCTCTTGGGCTTCCTTTAGAAATGAAGTGTTTTTCACTTCGTACAATCTATTTACAATGAGAGAGAAAGGCACTCTGTCTGGAGCAGCTTTTTTGTGTCAGAAGGAAACGACCAGGACCCAGTCCTCCATCCAAGTTTTCACACTCTGTTCTGTCGCAATGATGAGATGGGCCATTAGGAATCAAATTAGAGAAGCGTCACATAATTCTGGGCCATCTTATTCTACTTCATTTCCATTCGTACCTGAAGGAAATGATCATCTTAATGGCCTAGGAGAGTAGCTGTCTGAGGTGCTTCCCAGAATGAGAGAAAGAATAGTTGTCAGGGCTAAGGTGGCAGAGACTGTGGGTCCCATCACTAATCCAGGGGATCTCACACAGTCCACACAAGTTGGGGGGCTGGAGGGCGGTTCCGCCAGAACTCTGTCTGAACTCCTAAGGGAACCTTGGGTGCCCCAAGTTCTCAGTCCCAGGAACTTCACACTGAACTACAGCTTCAGCCTTTCTTATTTTTTATTTGGAGACAGGGTCTCACTGGGTCACTAAGTTGCCCAGGCCGGGCTCCAGAAGGGATCCTCCTGTCCCCGCTTCCTAGAGTACTGGTCCTGGAAGTGTGCACCATCTGGCGCATTGGTGAACTTTTTGTTTGGGTTTGGATGGTTCATTTTCCATGTTAGAGGTCAATCCTGGGACCTACTTGCAATAGAGCAAGCATAGCATTGAACTATCCTCCTAACCTGCTAACTGATTCTTAAACTTGGTGGGATCTCATTTTTTTTTTTTTTGTCTGCCATTGTCCAGAGAGAGTCAACAGCCAAGCTTCAAACCCATGGCTTGGGAAGGAAGTGGACATCTACCCCAGAGAGACCTGGAGACAGCAGTGAACAAATCTATCCAGAGAGAGGTGGTAGATATTTGGGACGGAGGCTATAAATGACTGTCATTCCTGGCAGCCATAGTCATCCAAAGGGGACCTTGATCTGTTGGTGTCACATACTGGGGAAAATATCAAAGACACTAAAATACTGTGAATCCCCTATATACATATAATGACTCATTCTAGAATGTTCTCATATCTTCAAATAACAAATTGGCCCTGTTCAAACTCAGAAAGCCATTTAAGGCCTTTCAAAGCCCAAAGAGATGCCAAGGCATTTTGAAAAGGGCCATTAGGAGCAGACACGGCAAGGTACCTCTGGCTTATTAAAAAAGGAAAGGATTTTATAAATGAGTCCATTACAAAGCACTCGAATGATATTAAGGCTCTGAGAACTGTCTGCCTAGGAAGGAAGGGAGATAATTAGGTGGCCGGGCGTCTGCTGCTCCGAGAGCGTGCCAAAGGCAATGAGCCCTGTGTTCATTCTTCAGCAGACGCCACACAGGCTTTGCACGGGAGTTGCTGGAGTTGCACACTGAGAAAACAAAGGTGATGAGGGCACCATTCCTCCCTCTGGACTCTGGCTGGTTGGAGAAGAAAATGCTGCCCTTCAGGCCTTGGATGTTGCCCCCCCCTCAGTCCCTGGCTGGTACCACTGGAGACGGAAGGACCTGTAATGGGTGGGGCACAGAGGATTTTTGGCCATTGGGGGTGTGACCTTAGGGGACAAGGACACCACTGCCCTTTCCTCCATCTCTCTTTGCTTCCTGTTGCCCTGGAGCTGACTAGGACTTTTTGCCACCATGAGTGCCACCACGATATGCTCCTTGTCACAGACTAAAGGGACAAGACTAACAACTATGGACTGGAACATCCAGAACTGAGATCAAACTAAATCTTTTTTGTTTTTTAAGTCAATCAACTCAGGGATTTATTACAGTCACAGGAAGCTGACCAACACAAGAGGCAAACATTAAGCCCATAAAGGCAGCACCACGTTCTTTCTGTGTGGTACTATAAATACATGCAAAATGTAGAAGAGTCTGAGAAAGGGGCCGTCCCTTCTCAGGGTTGTAGTATCCTGGCTGTGCACTGCAGGTGCTAGCATGTACAATGCAACCATGCATGGTTGGGGCCCTACGAACTAGAGGGTGAGGCCAGGAAAGGAGGATAGATAGTGGGAAATGCGTCGCATTGGTGGATACAGCCAAACTTTTAAGGGACCTACACACCTCTGATGGTTGGCAATGGACAGGTGAAGCAAAGAGGGTCAGGAACCATGTTCAGCAGCTCAACCTGGCTACAGGGAGGTGTGAGAGGCTCCAGGGGGCCTCCTCCAGGGCATTCAGGTCCTTATCTTAGAACTCTATAAGCACTACCTGTATTAATAATGCAGGGGCAAAACAGCAGACACAACTTACAGGAGGAGAGGGTTGTTTACCGGGTTGCGGAGATATCAGGCCATGGTTGGCTGACTGCAATGCAAAATCATCATGGTGAGAAGGGCAGGCAGAGGAAGAGGAAGAAATTCATGGAATCCAGGAGATGGGGAGCGGGGGAGCCAGACAGGAAGGGGCTGGAGCCACATACAGCCTTCAAAGGCAGCACCCAGTGGCCTGGCTTCCTACCACCTCTTCTCAGCCCATTCAGCCATCGACTCATCAAAGAATGAATCCAGTGATGATGTCAGCACGCTCCTGACCCTCTGGCCTCTCTGGGCCCCATCTGTGAACATGTTGTGCTGGACATCGAGCCCCTAGCGCCGGAGTCTGTGGGGGCCACCACATATGGGAACCACAGCACCACCTGCTACAGCAACAGGGATTTCGCAGATAAAAATAAATGTAGGATGTGGAGGTGGGGAGCTTGTTCTGGGCTAGCTGGGTGGGTTTAGAGGAATGACAGTGTTTTTATATGAAGGAGGCAGGGGGAGACTAAAGTATAGAAGAAGAAGGCAGCGTGGCGATGGAGACAAAGTTTAAATGGTTATGCCGCTGCTGCTAAAGATGGAAGGGCCTGTGAGCCCCGAATCACAGACCTACCAACAGGGAAAGGCCAAGGAAAAATTCTCCCCGGGGTCCCCAGAAGAAGCACGGCCCTGTGGATGCCTCGGTCTGGCCAGGTGAAACCATTCTGCACTTCCAACCTTCGGATCGGAAAGTGAATAAGTTCACCTTGTTTAAGAGCTGAAGTTGACGCAGCTGTAGGGTCCAATGGGGAAGCCGTGGCTTGCAGCGGCCGCAGCTTGGACCAGAGGGCTGGGGGCTGTGGCCTTCGGAGCTGCTAGAGAAAACGCCTCAACTTGAATTGTTTAACGTCTCCTGTGTTGCATCCTTCTAAATGTCTATTTGGCTGGTGGTCTTACAGCATAGTCCTAAGAGACCCACGCCTATAAAGTCTAAGGACACATGTGTGTCCCGGGAATGTTGTGAGAATTGTTTCCCCCAGGTAAGAGTGCAGAATTAATCGTAGAGGTGGGGAGGGCCAAAAGAGACTGCCATGGCCAGACAGAGGTGACAGGCATTTGACGGGCCGTGGTGGCAGCAGCCATGAGGGGCATGGAGGTTGCAAAACCAGATTTGTACAGTGGAAGGCCAGGGCATCTGAGGCAGTTGATAAGGTCTGTGGTGAGGGCATCTAGCTGAGCCTTCAGAGCCTCCACAAGTAAGTGTGCAAAGCTGAGGTCACAGTACGTGGGAGTGACAGTGAGAAAGGACAAAGAAATGCCCGTGCACACCTGTGATCACAGCACTCTAGGAGGCTGAGGCAGGAAGATCACAAATTCAAGCCCAGCCTGGGCAACTTAGTGAGTTCCCAAGACTCTGTATCTAATAATGGATAGATGGATGGATGGATAGATGGATGGATGGATGGATGGATGGATGGATGGATGGAGAAATGGATGGATGGATGGATGGATGGATGGATGGATGGAGAAATGGATGGATGGATGGATGGATGGATGGATGGATGGATGGAGAAATGGATGGATGGATGGATGGATGGATGGATGGATGGATGGATAGAGGGATGGATGGATGGATGGATGGATGGATGGATGGATGGATGGACGGATGGATAGATGGATGGATGGATGAATAAGCAGTGAGCTAGAGATATAGCTCAGTGTGAAGGCCCTGGGCCCAATGCTCAAAAAAAGAAGGAAAGAAGCAAAGGGGGTGGGGGAAGGAAAGAGAGGAAAAGGAATGCCTAATGTGGCAGGGAAGCCACAGCAGGACACCAGAGAAGGTGAGGTCAGAACAACAAGATCCACAAAGCCCGAGCCCACTGGTAGAGGACCCTAGTATCTGGGCTTGAGGGTCCCCAGAAGATTCACTCAGGGGCATAGCTGGGGTGGAAACCAGGCAGGATAAGCCCAACAGAGAAGTAACTAGAAGTGCAAAAGCAGCCTTCTACGCAGTCTAACTTCTTGTTGATCGAGATGAGGAAAAAAATAATAATAATAAAGGATCTTATCTAAGATCCATAATAAGCATGGCTGTTATTTGGAGAACATTTGAAGCAGTGAAGGGAGAGGTGGGCAGGGCACATGAACTGCTGGGCAGGAGACAGACCCAGTGCCCAGGGAGGAGGGGACCCGCTTCTGTCCCCAAGCCCTTTCACAGTCCGCTCCCCTGGTGGCAGAGGGCCACTGCTGGGCCCACCAGGCGGGCTGCGGTTCTCCATGAGATCAAATCTGTACTCACTGTAAACGTGCCCTCTACTCTAACCCATCTTTGAGCAAAGCATGGATTTTTTCTTGGCAATTTTTTATTTCCCAGTAAGATTAAACAAACACATTAGCTTTAGTAAACAGAGCAAAATCAAATGAGTATGCAGGGACAAGGAGCTATTTTAATGAAAGAAGTTTGAGTCCTTCCTCTCCTCCTTGGTCCCTGTCCCCAGGGGACTACAACCATGCGCCATTCCAGCCTCCACCATGGCAGCGCTCTCTGCGCTAGGATGAATGACATCAGCGTCCCCTTCTCCGCAACATTGGGTCAACTCTTTCCGAGGGGGGCGCCGCGGAGAGTGGGACAGGATGCAGTGACCAAAGCAGTGACCGATTTGAGCTTCTGAGTCATGAACTGTCACAATTAGGAGGCAGACAGAGTGTGTTGCCGTCGTCGGTGCTGCCCGCTCTCCGGAAAAGCTTTGGGAATTAAAATAATAGGCTTTTAAAACAAGAGCCTCACGGGCTCCACTTAATGGGCTGCGCCGGGTGCATTAGCCACAGACAGTTCCAGACACGGGGGGAGCCAGATGGAAACGTGCCCTCCCTCCCTCCCTCCCTCCCTCTCTGGGGGCCTAGGAGGAACCCTAGAGAAGGGACATGCACCCCGTGGAGGAGGCTGGGAAAGGGGCCCAGGATATCTGCCTGCAGGTTTAGGGGATCCCGAGGATGCCTGGGAGAGGCGGCCTTTTGCCAGCGTGAAGTAAATCTTTCAAGAAGCACAAACCAGCTTCTGTTTCTCCTCCCCTCCCCTCCTGTTCCCTCCTTTCCCCTCCCTTCCCATCTCCTCCCCTCTTCTCCCCTCTCCTGAGTCCTCAGGGTCTCACTATATAGTGCAGGCCAGCCTTGAACCACTTACGTAGCCCAGGTTGGCCTTAAACTCACACAGTCCTCCTGCCTCAGCTTCCCAAGTGCTGGGAACACAGGCGTGCACACCCATGCCCTGCTTTAAAGTGGCCACCCCTGACCACTCGCTGGTGCCCGGCAGGAGGGTCTTGCTGGGACAGAGCCTGGGAAAGGGCAGGTTTGGGAAGAAGAAGGGCTGGCTACAGGCTGGAAATGGCTTCTCTAGAAACCAGACCACAGAATGTGGGTGATGCCCACTGGGCCTGCAATGTTCAGCTCCCGTTGAGTGGACCCTGGCCAGGCCTAGCTCTCCCAGGGCGCAAGGGAAAGAAGGACAGGCTGGGGCAGAGCTTCCTGCCTCTCAGGCCTCCTGGAAGCCTCCAGCACATAATCCAAGTCTCCTGAGAGGCCTCTGAATGAGTCACACTGCCTGGAGCTGTGGTGACCACGACCTAAGGACATTAAAGTCGAGAGATAGCAAGGATTTGAGTCTGGTGGCATCTCTGAGCTGCAAAAGCAAATGCCAACACCCCCCTCCTGACACCTTGTCCTGAGAGGCGACTACATGTCCCCTGGACTTGAGCCACTACACCCATGGGATCGGTCTCCACAGCCCGATGTACACTAAAGACCTTTGCTGGGCTCCTGCACCTGTGTCAACCCCATCTCTCACTACTGTGTGACATTCTCCGTGTTCCCTACCTTGACAGTTCTGCTTGTGCCTGCCAGGTCAGCTGGTTAGAAGAAGCAAACGGTGGCTGTGGCCACGGCCTCAGGACCCCAAGGGAGAAGAATCTGGAGAATGCATGTTCCATAGCCAGGCTGGGGACAAAAACAGTGACTTGACATTTGGGGCTCCTAGAAGAAAATGAGTGCCAGTTGCCATGGCAGCCCCAAAGACCCCTTGTCCCCGGGTCTTCATCAGTTGTAGTTCAGGGGGAAGCAGTAGTTGGTCTGGGGGTAGGAGGACCCATGTCTTCCTTTCTGGAGCCTGCGGGCCGATGGGACAGCCTCCCTGGGCCTCTCAGAGGCACACGGGCACCAGGAAGATGGTGGCACTGGCACAGCCCTGGGGCTGGCAAGGGTCTGCCTTGGCACCGGAAGCACACCCTAATGTGCGCTGTGATTTCCTAGCCCCCCTCAGAAGTCCCCACAGATGTCTAAGGATCCAGTAGCAACAGTTAATTCTTTGGTGCCAATAAATGTCCTCCCTCTGTGCCGCCCTTTAAGTCCCCCTAGGAGCCACACGGTGAGGGCTCCTTTTCCTGGTGGAAGAGAAGTCTCCAGGGGGCTGCAGAGAAGGGCAGAGCAAGCTGACCATGGCTGTGTGACCTGCATCCTAGCTGGTCACTGTCTGCCCCCACAGCACAAGAACAGCAACAAACAAGGGAAAAAGAGGGCCGTGTGACAATGGCTGTCTATGGGCACAAGACCCCCTTTCAGTTTCCCATTTTAACATACTTATCTCATCAGTTTGTCACTTTCTGAAGCAGTTCTGTAAATCCTCTTTCTTAAGGGTCTTTATGAGGTTCTGTTTTTTTTGTTTGCTTGTTTTTTGTTTTTGTGGTACTGGGGATTGAATTCAGGACCCTGCACTTGCCAGGCAAGTGCTTATTCTACTGAGCTACCTCTCCAGCCCTCATAAGGGTCTTTATGAGGAAGGATTAAAAATTCAGTGAATGCTGCTGCAGAGGGTCACCCATCTAATAGACAGGCTCATAAAAACATGACACTGGGCCAGGGATATAGCTCAGCAGCACAAGCACCTGCCTGGCAAGCACAAGGTTCCGAGTTCAATTCCCATTACCAAAAGAAAGAAAGAAAAAAAAAGTGACACCTGACTCACCAGATCTGGCACTGTGTGGCTACTGGCTCCTCCTCCTCAAAGTCAAAATGACCATGAAAGGAAGACATTTGAGTGGATTCAGAACAAGGCAACCAGGACAGTGCCACTAAAGACACTCAAGAGAGAGGACTTTCAGAACTGCTGCAGAAAGTGACAAAAACATCGGGATAACTGTGTCAGAAGTCAGGGTGAGGATCTGGGGAGACCACTCGTGACCACGTGTCTGCCGCTGCAATCATGTTCTCAGGTTAAACATTCACTGTAGCTTGTGTCTGTAATTAAGAGAAGGGATTCACTAGGGAGGCTTACAGGACTGAGGTGTGAGGGTCCGCAGTGGCCGTCTGTGTGCCAGAGCCAGAGAATCAGTGGCGTCTCAAGACGCTGCAAGCCGAGGCTGAAGGCCTGGAAGCTCCCGGCAGAACCCCCAGTGTGAGTCCGTGCCGAAGACTGAGGAAGCTGGAATCTCAGGGTGCACAGACGAAGCCTTCCGCGAAAGACGCACCGGCTCAAGTAGACTGAGCTCACAAGTGCAGACTGACTCCCCCCTCCTTCTATGTGTCTGGTCCGTCCTAGCTGCAAGCCCATTCGGTGGTGCTGCCCATAGTTGGGGCGGGTCTTCCTCTTGGTTGGCTGGCGCACATGCCAGTCATCTCTGGAACCACCCTCAGTCACACAGGAAGTGTGCTTTATTGATCCATGTAACCAAATTGACAAGATTAGCGCCATTCCTGGGTCTCCTGGAGGCTGCCTTCCCAGTGCCCACCCTGATCCTGCCACCTGTACTAGGTCCACTGCTGTAGCTGCCCCCTGGACAGGGCACTAGGCCCACGAGTGCCCAGCGAGCAAGACCTGGGTTGAACCTCCTCTGGCCTTTGACCAATCAAGCTAAAAGAAGGAGCATCTTCCGACTTCATGCACTGGATGTGACAGGTCAGGGTGACCTGAGAGACAGAGCCCGCATTTGTCAGGCCCTGTCCCTGTATCCAGAGCCCTGGGCCTCACAGGGCCCTGCACACTCCAGCTGTGGGAAGACAGATCTCCTTCTTCATGTGGAGTCATTGGAATGGAGTTTTATCACCCGCCATAAAGTCGTGCCTAATGGAACGGCACATTATGCTACAAGCCCATATCTGCTAACTGGAGCCACCTCTCCCGAATGTCCTGTCCCCAGCGAACCCTTCACGCACCTCACCAAGCTGGCCAGAGGGACACAGTGAGGCCCCACTGCCCAGTGATGTCACAGTAGGTACTCAGAGTCGCACACCTGCCTCTGGGGACAGGCACAAACCACAAACTGCAGCAGGACCCTCAGCACTGAGCCCAGCACCACCAGGCCTCCTCTCTCCACTGTCCTCTAGGGAGAAAGAGGCTTCCTGCTGGGGAGTGTGCTCCTCATCCCACCAGGGCAGGGCGGATGTGTGCGAGGCAGCCCAGGGCTCTTCACGTAGGCACAGGGGACATGCCAGCTCCTCTCCCCCATCGCTGCCACCATCGCCCTTGCTTTGCAGGGAGGGGTGGGGAAGGGAGCTGAAGAAGTATTTTAACTTCTCAAGAATCCAAGCTCTTTTATCCTGCTTCTCCGTAGCCAATAATCAGAGTACAGATGCCTAGCGGGTCTCAGTAAAGCAATTCATTAGCCTCTTAAAGAGCTTCTGGAACAAGACGAAGACATGATCTGGGCTTAGGGTCTTTATGTGAAATTTTAGAAACCAGAGGGCGCGCCGAGAGGTGCAGAATGCTTGCATGCTGGGTTCCTTCCTTTTTCCCCAAAATGGGCAGCTTCCTGGTGCTCAGGTATGGCCTGGCACCAAGTCTGTGGCTGCCCACAGGATTTTTCTAATACCTGGGTCATGATTCCCAAAACCAGCAAGCAGAGATCTAAACACCCTCAGGTCCCCCCGACAAGGGAGCTTAATTCTCCAGAAAACACAGTGGCTTTTCCACACCTTCAAGACAAAAGCAATTTTGAAACAGTGATCTTTCAGAGGGGACAAGGAAAAAAAAAAAAATGCAAAGGAAAAAGTAACGGTCGGAGTCTAACGCAGGCAACCAAAACGAAACCCCCGGGTCCGTACAGCTAACAGGCGCTGATCAGGAAAATAAAAGCCCAGTCATGGCAGCGATGCACTTTCTTGGGTGAAACGAAAAGCAATCGGGAAAGGACAGAAAGTACCAAGCGGGCGAGTGGCCAGGGAGCTTAGTCACCGCTAACTCACATCTAATCAGTGGCGCCCTGGGAGAAGCTTCCCAATTTGTATTTAAACAAAAAGTCAGGAAAACAGCTGAGCACACTGAAAGAACAACAAAAATTAAATAATCTTTCGGCTGACAAAATAGGCTGTTTTGAATATATTTTAACTCCAGCTGTGGGCTGAATTCCAACAAGCCTGGCCTCCTCTTTAAGGAAAAGCAGGCTTAGGGCTCAAAGTGGAGAACACATTTCTTATATCTTTCATTGCATTATTTTGATTTACAAAGTATGTATCTGTTTCTTCCTTCATTAATGATATTTACATAATTAACGCTATCATTTCCTGTTCTGTCTTTTAAGCTTACCATTCCATCAGAGACATCTAATGACAAATTAAAGGTCCTTAAGAATCTGGCTGCTGGAAACCTCAGTGCATTAGTCAAGGTGTTGACGGAGTCACTGGTGACCCCGCTCAAGCAAGGGAATTGTTTTGTCACCTCCTGGAGCTCACGTCTCATAGGCCGCTGGGATTCAGCAACCCAGGACCTGTGTCTCTGCTCCCTCTGTTGGCCCAGGGAAGGACCCGCTCTCCTCTCCTGGTCCACTCTCCAGAGGGGGCCTCAGCCCCGCCCCCAAGACTTCCATGGCAACCTCTGTGCTTCGCTGTCTCCTCCCAAGTCCCCTCCGGTCTGTCTTAGGGTCGAGCCGCAGCCTCAAACCCATGCATCCGCCCATGGCCCAGGCTCCCCCAGCCCTGGGCCTCTCAGCAGCACCTGGCTGGCTGCATGCTCTATCACCTAGCTTGTCCCCAGGCCGGAAACCAGGAAGTCATCTTTGACCCTTCATCTCCCCACCCTGTCTGACCAATCTGTGGCTCAATCCAGGAGGTGCTGCCTCCCAGCACTCCCTGACCCAACCTTCAAGGAACCTAGGGTGACACTCTGCACAAAGGCCACCACTTGGGCCCTGACTTCCTGCCCGTCCTAGGAAAATACTTACCAACTCATCCCATCATTTTTTGGCTTCTCCAACCTACTGGGAGAGTGATCTTATTAAAATGTAAATCAAATCTTGCTGTTCCGTCACCTAATTGCTCTTGGGGCCTGGCCTGGCCTCGGCCTCCCTGAGTCACCGCCCGCCCTTTCTGGTGCCCGGGCTTCCCTGGGTGGCCTGGCCCATTCCCAAAGCTTCTGCGCTGCAGCACCGTCAGCTCCGCTGGGGTGACTGTGGCCGCCCTGCCCGTCCTTCCGTCTCCACCCAGAAGCCTCAGTGAGGAAAGTCCTCTGCTCCCACCGGTCAGCCTGGCCCTTTGGGGCCCTTCTGGGCACCGCGTGGGGGTTTAACACCCATGTCTGTGAACCCTGACCTCTGATGAATGTCTGTAAGCATCACAGCAGCAGGGGTTATGTTCTCGACCTCAGTTACTTCCAATAAATCCCTAGCGGTAATTAGAACAAACTCAGTGTTCAATAAACATTTGTTCAGGGACTGAGGAAATAGCCTCGTGGTCTAAGCACCTGCCTGGCAAGCACAAGGACCCGGGTTCGATCCCCCTTATCACATGCCATGCTGGCCCAGAACCCCAGGTACGTCACGCTGGCCCCAAAACTGGATGTGGTGGCACACGCCTATAATCCCAGTGCTGGGGAGGCTGAGACAGGAGGATCATACTGAGTCTGAGCTGCGCAGTGAGATCCTGTACCAAATAAATACATAATAATGAAGATTAAAAACATTTGTTGAATGGGTGACTTTTATGGAGAACAGGGCTTAATACAGTATAATAACCTTGCCATTCTTCTAACAGACAACAAATGCCTTCTGCATTTTATGTTGAGGTTTCTGGGTTTTTACTATGACACAATGCTTTGATAAAGTATCTGTACACATAAACCTATCTCCTCTCTTTAAATCTCTTCACCCAAGGCTAAAGATGAAAGGATCTTGGATGCCAAACTGCTTTTGAAATATCTTCTGCTGCTATGATACAATGATTTAAAAAAAAAAATCTTTTATAATTTGATGGGAAGACAGAGTGTTAATTTGTGTCTCAGAGGCCTGGAGCAGTAGTGCACCCCGGAGCCTGCCGGGGCACGAACTCTGCTTTGCAGCCGGCCATTAGTGCTTCCTAAACTGCAAGGAAGAGCTGCGGGGGGCTCCCAGCAGCGGGGAGCGCCTCACCCACGCTCCCACTGAGCCTTCCTCTCATCCCACGCCCTAGGTACCCAGTACAGATACCCCGGAGGGAGCCAGGAGCTGAGTGCTTCGTGTTCTCCTCCAAATCCCCACGGGTGTACGTGGCTTCCTGTGAGTGCTGCAAAGATCCAGGTCTGTCCCTTTGCTTTTCACTTTTTGAAAAATAGCTTCACAGAGCTGGGGGCAGGGGTGGCACACTCCTCTAATCCCAGCATCCCAGTGGTAGTGGGGATGGAACCCAGGGCCTTTCCACCCAGGCTCAATGGGAGCGTGGGTGAGGCGCTCGCTCCCTGCTACACAGAGGCCCCCCCACAGCTCTTCCTTGCAGTTTAGGAAGCACTAAAGGCTGAGGCAGGAGGATTGCAGCTTTGCTGCACGTTAGCGACTTACGGAACTGTCTCAAACATTTAAAAAGGGCTGGGACGCAGCTCTGCGTGAAGGCCCTGGGTTCAATCTTCCATGCTACGCAAAGAAAAATTTTACTGAGCTATATTTTGCATACCATAAAATTTGTCCATTTCAATTAGGCAGGTCAGTGAGTGTAGGGCATTCATTATTGTACAAACATCGCATGCGCACACTTATATCTGGCTTTAGTCATCTGTTCCCTTTTTTCCCCCTTCGTGATGATGAGTTAAAGGTTGACTTTGTGGAAGTTAGCTGGTGGTGGTGGTGGTGGCGTTGGTTCGTGGTAGTGGGGATGGAACCCAGGGCCTTTCCCCTGAGCACCATCCCTTCCTGCCCTTCCAACTTCCTCTTAAATTTTAAGTGTCTCCCTGAGTTGCCCAGGCTGTGTTTTAATTTGTGCTCTTCCTGCCTTAGCCTCCCAGAGTGACTGGCTCATTGAAGTATTTAAAGAACCAACTTTTTAAAAATCTTTTTTAAAATTTTTATTCATTACTTTTAATAAGAAATACCAATGTATAACAATGTGACATTTTCAAAACACGTCAGTAGTACATTTCAATATTTGATAGAATGCATATTGCTATCCTCTTATTAGTTATACAGAGCACAGGGTGTAGATGTGATAATTTTTCAAAAGGAACCAACTTTTGATCTTGGTGATT
>PVKN010016716.1:0-17740 GCA_004027915.1 Capromys pilorides | reverse complement strand
TTAAATCCTCTCATGAGAACACTCGCAGGCACTGCAGACAGGCACTGCAGCATCTATACTCCTTCGGCTTTTTGCCAGCACCAACACTGGCCTTTGCGGTGCCCCTGACTTTCTCCATTCTGCTCTTGGGTTTCTTCCACTGCTTTCTGGAAGTCTTTTTCTTTTCATGCAGGCCGTGTCTTCCAAGTCTATGTTTGGGCTCATTTTTCTATGCATAATCCAGGGAATCATAAATCATACCAAAGCCAGTTGTCTTGCCACCACCAAAATGGGTTCTGAATCCAGACACAAAAATGACATCTGTTGTGGTCTTGTACATTTTGGTGAGTTTTCCCCAAGTTTCTGTCTTAGGTACTGTTGCTTTCCCAGGGTAAAGGACACCAGTGACCATTTGTTTCCTTTGAAGAAGCTGGTTGATCATGAACTTCCTGGTCCGGATGGTTACTGTGTTGTTCATGATGGCAGTGGATCCTCAGATAGGGAGGGAGGAAGAAAGTATGATAACCTGTTCTAATGGCACCCATAAATTTTTTTTTTCCCCCCGTATTTAGGACAGGGTCTATAGGGTCTCACTACGTAGATCGGACTCGTAGTTATTCTCCTGTTTTCAGCCTCCTAAGGCTGGGATTACAGGTTCGTGCCACCACACCCAGTCTCAATAGCTGTTTTGGCTTGTGGGGGCTGGCTGGCACAGCATGCTGGGGACTGAACCCCAACCGTTGTGCTCTGCCTAAGTAAGCAGGCGCTTTAGTCCACTGAGCTATCGGGCCGGCCTTAATGGCACCTGTGGATTTAACCATGTTGTGATGGACTTGACCCTTGAGAAAAGTGGAGCTGTCTTTGCTATGCTGTTTGTTCAGGTATCATTTGAATATGGTAAGTCCTTGCATAGAATTGAGCATCTGTTTTTGTGTCTCCTACGTGGCCATTCAGTATGGGGATGTAAGGAGTAGCTAAGCATTATGCAAAAGACTAAACTAAAGATAAAGATGGTTACTGTAATGATTTTATTTTTCTTGCTGCAAGCTTGTAAGCCAGGCCATTTCTTCCGATATGACCAGTATGCAATGATGCGGAGACTCGTTATGTAGCACTTTGTGAAATTAGCAATGCTGCCTTGACAGAACAGTGTGAGGGAACAGCTCATGACTGGCTGGTTCTTCCTAAGATACAGAAGGACTTGTGAAGTTAAGGTATTGAAATTCATTCATAACCCACATTTGGGACCCACAAGCCTCTTTACATGAAACTGGCCCAGGCTGCCGGGGCTGGATATGGCCTGAGGTACCTTGGGATTCTGTTTATTGTGGAGGGCTGGCTTTTTGGCTAGTGATCCCAGGCTAGCGAGACTTTAATGTGCCAGAGCATGTTAGAGAGGCAGAACCTGGACTCTGGATCCACTCAAGAACCTGCCCTGTGTAGAGAAGTCCGTATCCAAGGACTTATGGGGAAATATGTTGGAGAACGTCTTTTTTAAGTATAAAATATGATTGCCATACTCATCTGGGTCTGAGCAATACAGCAAAACACTCCTGAGCTTGGAAATGTTCCCTGAGGCACCTGTCCTGGAAGATTTAGTCAGAAGAAGGGCCACAGTGAGTGTATGGCGGGTGGACAGGAGATGGTGAAGAGTTTTGCTGCTTGTTAGATGGACCTAGACGGTAGGATACGCAGCGTGAGGATTTGCAGCAGAAAACTGGAGCACACAGGAGGCCTATGGTCCTTTCTGTTCTGTGGTTCTGCAGCTATAATGGGTTCTTCCAGGGATCTTTCTCCTTTTCTTTCCTCCTTTCTTCTACAAACTTCTCTAAATTCAGCTGATTGTGGTTTCTCAAATGATTTGGTGAAGTCAGATTTTAGGGCAAATGAAAATTTATTCCTTTCTCTAACTCATTTGAGATTCTGAGCTATTTGTAGCAACTTTCTTACAAATTCTATAAATAACTTAGCATTTCCCAGCAGAATATAAGGATTGCTCCCAAAAAAAATAAACTGAACATGGTGGCACATGCTTGTAATCCCAGCACTTGTGAGGCTGAGGCAGGAGTGTCACCGTGAGTTTGAGACCAGTGTGGGCTACAAAGTGAGTTCAAGGTCAGCCTGAACTGCATAGCGAGACCCTGTCTCAGAATGACCAAAAAAAAAAAAAAGGAAAAGGAAAAAGTGATATTCTAGCAAAGATGACGAAATTAGGCCTGTTGGTTTGATGTGGTTTTGTGTGTGTGGTTGGGGATTGAACTCAGGGCCTTGCACGTGCTAGGTAACTGCTCTAGCATTGAGTTATATCCCCAGACTGACCTGCTTTGTTTTATTTATTTATATTTTCTTGAGATAGAACTTTCTAGGTAGGTCAAGCTATCTTCAAGCTGTGGTGATTCTCCTGCCTCAGCACCCCACCTCCACCCTCCGTAGTGCTGGGACTATAAACATGTGTGCCGCCATGCCCGGCGACCTGTTGGCTTTAAGTAGTGTTTAAATTGCGTATGCTGGTACACTTTTGTCTCCCATAGCGTGTGTCTTATTTGGTTGTTGGCTTCCCTTCAGTGAGCTGTGTGCTAGCAAAGCGCACTCCTTCTGTCTGTGGGGCACAGTTGTGTCCCCACTACCCGCTGTACCCGGGGCTTGGGCATATGCCTTACCACCAAGCTACATCCCAGCCCTCAGGCACAGTTTCTGTAGTCCTTTGATAAGTCAGATATCTGAGGTAGTCCCCTGAAGTGCAGTGTTGGTGGGCTAAACACAGATTTTTTTGTTCATGGTTTCCTTTGGGTCTGTTTTTAAGTGTACCAGGTTTCCCTGTCCATTTGAAAAACGGTAGGGTTTTTTTGTTGTTGTTGTTTGTTTGTTTTTTAGAAGCATTAGTTCTTACACCAATGCTTGAATCTCTTTCTGACTCCCCTGTGGGACTTGTGGGGTAATTTAATGAAATTCACTTAAGGTGTAGCTCTTCTTTGAAGCAGCAGTGTCTGGGATCGTCTTCTGGAGGGACACTCATTGGGCCAGCCTGCATCCTGCTGCACTTCTCTGGGCACTGCTGAGCTAGCTTGCATGTGGCCTTTGTCACTTGCGATGATGAAAGAACGGCTTTGGTGTAGGGGATGCAGGCCGGGACTTTGCTGACTGCAGGCTTTGAGAACAAATTGTAGGTAACATAGGAACCAAAGAAGTCTCATTAATTGTTCACGGGCAGGAGTGGAGCAGAGCCTCTGCTTCCAGGAACAGTGTCACTGCACATGCTCCTGTGGTCCTTCAGCTCAGCCCACTTGATGGCGGCACCTCTGGCCTTGAAATTTGGCATGTTTACAGGCACCATAGAAGAGTTCATCCTTGCCAGTCCATTTGGGGTTGGTAATTTGAAACAGAAGAAAGCATTGTGGAGAACCACAAAGTCTACTTCTAAAAGAGGCCCTGCCAGTGGGAGCTTTTTGTGCATGTGGGATTGGATGTTCTCAGCTGTTAGCTTCCCTGGGTCTCTCCTCCCAAAGGTGTAGCTTCCCTTACCTTTTGCCTCAGGTTCCTCCAGGGTGAGGCCTAAAGACTCGTGAAGTAGAGCTCCTTGGCATGGCAGTGTCTGGTTTCTCGGCTCATACTGATGCACCTGTATTTCCTCTTTTTCAGGTTGGGTGGCCCAGACCCTTTGGACTATGTTAGTATGTACAGGAATCTGGGGAGCCCTTCAGCCAACATCCCTGAGCACTGGCACTACATCAGCTTCGGCCTAAGTGATCTCTATGGGGACAGCAGAGTCCATGAGTGAGTATGGCTCACCTTTCTACCCTCCCTGTGCCTGTTCTTCTACCTTAGGAGACACTTTTTTTTTTCTTTTTTTAAGGAAAATGAGTTTTAATTATAAGATATTTTATTTCATTATTATTGTTATTGTTATTATTATTTTTGTTTTGTTTTGTTTTGAGATAGGGTCTCCCTGTGCAGTTCAGGCTGGCCTTGAGCTCACTTTTATAGCCCAGGCTGGTCTCGCACTCACACTGATCCTCCTACCTCAGCCTCCCAAGTGCTGGGATTACAGGTGTGCACCACCACGCCCAGTCTTCGTTATTATTATTATTATTTAATTACAACATATTTTATTTATTTATATTTTTCTGCAGTACCAAGGGTTGAATTCAGGACCCCTGCGCTTGCCAGGCAGGCACTTATTCTACTGACCTATCTCCCCAGCTCCACAAGCTATTTAAAATAAAGCAGAATGAGGACATTTATAGTTGAGTGTAGTGGCGCATGCCTGTACTCACAGCACTTGGGAAACTGAGTCAGGATTGCCTACCAGCCTAGGCTAGGTAGTGAGTTCAGGGCAACCTAAACTACATAGCAGGTCCCTGTCTCAAAAAAAGGAAGCATTTACAACACTTACATTCCCACAGCCCCGCTTCTGTCATTCACATCTCGCTGTTCTCTTGTCTTTCTCTCTGTACTGAGGGTTGAACCCAGGCAGCGCCTTTGCATTGCACTACATCCCCTGCCTCGTTAATTTTTTATCTTGAGATAGGGTCTTGCTGCACCTCTAAGTTTCCAGGCTGAGCTTAAACTTGAGATCCTCCTGTCAGATTCCTAGAGTGCTGGGCTTACAGACATGCACCAACATACCTGACCAAGGCGATGTTTTTGTTTCATTAGAGTTGGCCATGCTGCCATTCTGGCCAAGTTTGATGTCCACACCATTGGGTACTAATGTGCGGTCCACTGTTGTACCCAAGGAAAGCAGGACATGGGTTCTATATCTTGCTTCTGCTAACTGCTTAGAAGTGGTAGAGCCAGAATTTCAGTGTAGGCAGTCTGGCCTCACAGTACACACTACTTTAAGAACTTTCCTGTTCTTCTTAAATAATTGTATCATGTTTTCTAACAAATGATTATTTAGAGTTACTATTGTTGTTGTTGTTATTATTATTATTATTATTATTATTATTATTATTATTTTGTCCTTTTGAGACAGGGTCTCGCTATGCAGTTCAGGCTGGCCTTGAGCTCACTTTTGTAGCCCAGGCTGGTCTTGAACTCCACTGATCCTCCTACCTCAGCCTCTCAAGTGCTGGGATTACAGGTGTGTTCCACCACGCCCAGCTTTATTTATAGTTTTATTTTATTTATTTATTTATATTATTATTATTTTTTTTTGCGGGACCTGGGTTCAAACTCACAACCTTGCACTTGCCAGGCAGGTACTTGTGCCATGGAGCTATCTCCCTGGCCCCTTATTTACAGTTTTGAAAACCATTTTTTCACGTTTACTTTTTAAATTAGTATTGATAACAATTTAGAGCCTCACACATTGTAGGCCAAGTGACCTATACCTCCAGCCCTTTTTATTTTTTAGAGGTGGGATCTCATGAAGTTGCCGAGGCTGGCTTAGAACTTCCAATCCTCCTGCCTCAGCCTCCTGAGTAGTTATAATTACAGATGTATACCACCATGTAGCTTGTTTTTATATAGTGCTCTTGAGAGTGGGGTTCTTTTCTTTGATGTAAATGTGTTCTTTTTTCTTTATTAGCATGATCAAAAGCTGATTTTATTTCTATTGTCGTGTCCTCTTCTATTGTTTGCTTTTTGACTCTTCCTGTCTCTTAACACCTTTTTTTTTTGTCGTTTTGAGACAGGGTCTCGCTATGCATTTCAGGCTGGCCTGGAGCTCGCTTTTCTAGCCCAGGTTGGTCTCGAACTCAAGCCAATCCTCCTGCTTCAGCCTTCCAACTGCTGGGATTATAGGTGTGCGCCACCACGCCCAGCAACACCTCTTTTTCTGAGACAAGTTCTTACAGTATAGTTCAAACTGGTCTTGAGCTCATTATGTAACCCAGGCTGGCAGTGGTCATCCTGCCTCGGCTTCCTAAGTGCGGGATTATACCATCTTTTTCCTGTCTTGATAGTAGCTATTTGGTTAGGTTGAAAGAGTATTAGGGTTCTTTCTTTTCTGCCTCAACAAATCGATTTTGGAGATGATGAAATGATGAAAAAGATGATAGTAGTCTTTTCCCTTGTTTCAGTTCTGTCTTCCATATTTCCGGGTTCAATGCACTGCAATATTATCAGGTTCTCATGTTATCTGCCTGATAATGATGGCGGGACAGTCTCTTGAGGAGTTAAATGAATTACTCGGTTTCACATCTAGGCTGTGAAAGAGCTGGAACTGAATTGCGCTGTCTGAGTTCTTAACTAGTGGACTATAGCATTCTCTGAGACGGGCCTGACCTAACTTCCTGTACTCTCTCTAAACTTGGAAGCTGAGGCCTGATGCCCTCACTGGCATAATTTTGCGAGCAGTATCTGGACCTGTTGTTACAGCTTTGAAATAGGTGTAATGCAGTGTTAGCAGAAGGCTGTGGGGACTGGGACCTGATCTTGCCTATGTGGGGAGTCTGCATTATAGTATTAATGATGGAGGTAGAATAGCAGACAGATGTGGGGGTAAGGGACCGTGCTGGGCTTTTATATTTTTAGTCAGCGCCTACAGAGAGTATTTAGAGCAGCTGCCCTGTGTCTTTTTGTTGGCAGATTTAATGTAGGTAAAATAATACTATTTCCTGTGTGGCTTAAGGATTCTTCCTGTCTACCTACTTACAAGGTGTGGGCCTACGCCCCAAATGAACAGCATGAGGAGTGTAACAGAGAAAGCTGTATTTTAGTGGGAGTGACCTTTGAATTTCAAGTAGGCCTTCCTTATTGTTTTTGCATCTGTGTACTGTTTTGATGTGATAGAGTACTTCTCTATTGATAGCATTTATGACAAAACTGAGGCTTTGGTTAGTGAGAGCTCTCCTCATCCTTTGATCCTAAGATTTTCCGGCATCACTACATCCTGCCACTAGAAGGATGGGGAAGGATATTCTCAGGTATTTACTGAGTTCTGCTTTATGTAGCAGAAGTCAGAAGTGCCTTTCTTTTGTTGTTGTTTTGTGGTACTGGGGACCAAACTGAGGACCTGTGTGTAGGGAAGCACCGATGCTGCTGATGTCTCCCGGCCCAAAGGCTGTCAGACCCCGCCGCTGGCCGTACGTTTTGGCTGGATGTTGTGTTTACCTTTTTTTTTTTTGTCATTTTGGGACAGGGTCTTGCTATGTAGTTCATACTGGGCGTGAATTCACTTTGTATCCCACACTGGTTTCGAACTCACAACTGTCTTCCTGCCTCAGCCTCCCAAGTGCTGGGACAGGTTTGTGCTACCATGCCCAGCTAAAAAGTTCCTTTGTAATTGGCCTTATACCAAGGTGATTGACTTTTTCTTGATTTTGGTATATTTCTTGAATAAAGGTTTGCTTTTCCAAACATTTCATGTGGTGAGATCTCTTCAGGTGGGTTGATTCTCACTTAACTTAGTACTCGGAGCCAAGGTCAGAAAGGTAAGTATTCTGCCATCCAGTGTAAGTGCTGAAAGCAACTAATTGGAGCTACAGCAGATGAATCTCGGGCAACATTTTTCTTTACTGTCTCATTTTCTCTTTCAATAAGAGTAGATACATTGCTTCATTTTCTTCAGCTATATCCCTGGCCCTATTTTTAAAAGTCGAATTGCTATCAGTTCAACTTTTCACACGTGTGAAAATCACATGTGTGTCACGTTATACTACATAAGGTAATCATAGAAATAAATATAATACCAACAAAGCAACATTATTAAATCCTGTATTAATTCTGTGGCCTATCATAGAAGCTTCTAAAGCAAATTTCCTCATCCCCCCAATTTCTTTTTAAGAGATTAGCAAGTATGAGAGAGGTATTGAAAAACACAACTAACATCAAGTAGCGTTTCCCCTTCACATGACCAGAAAAGTTGAAAGAGAATTCAAAAGAGGACTGTTATAGTATGACTCAGTATTATTCATTGTCAGACGGATTCCACACTTGAGAAACAGTGATCTACTGTCTTTACACTAGACAGAAGGCTGGAAGAGACAGGCCGCCTTCCTCAGCTGTGCGGTTGAGGAGAGTCGAGTTGCCTGCCGGACACAGGGCAAGTCATGAGAGCAGCAAGTGGAAGGAGGCTCCTGACGCTCGCTGTCCTTTGTGACTGGAATGGTGAGCACTGTGTTTCTGGAAGATAATGACATAAGCAAACCTATTCACTTCTTATTGTCATCCAGGTTAGTGCTAAGTTCTTGATATAAAATTAACATTTCATGTTATATTCATAGTCATTCTATGACATAAGGGCTTGCATACATGTAGCAGGTTAAAAGCCAATCTGGTGAACCAAAGCCTGAGGTATGTGTCACATGTTATATCACCTTTTCGTTTTAGTCAGGTAACAGCATTGTGACATGCTCACTGTGTGAGTCTTCTTAGTGGGATGTTGCTCTTTTTTCATAGCTTCTAACATAGAAACGAGCAGCAGTGAAGAGGTCCCCTACATTTTTTGCTCAGGGGCAGGTCGGGAGCCCCACCCTGGCACCCCTAGGAAGACTGGGAGTAAAGAACAGGCTGCTTGGATGTGTTCTGGGACAGGTGTTCCAGTCCTCTCCCTCTGCACATTCACTGAGGGAAAGGGCAGGAGAGCACTTGTTTGGACCTGAGGTTTCTTTTAAGTTATTTCTTTAGATGGTATGGGTTGTAATTTTTTTGTATCTGTGTGTTTTGTTGTGCCCTGTTCTTTCACATTATAGACACATACTCTACTACTAAGCTATACCCACCCCCGCGCCCTGTCAATTTATTTTTTAACTGATGTATAAAAAAGTATATATTGAGTTTAATCCCCGGTACTGTTAAAAAAAAAAAAAAGTACATATCAGTGGGCTATTCATGTGTTTCAATACATGTGTGCATCGTAGAATGTTTAAATCAGGTTAAACATATCTATCTTCTTAGACCATCATCATTTCTTTATGGTGAGGACATTCAAAATTCTCGCTTTTTGCGGTATGCATTTGGCCAGGTGTGATGAGGCTGAGGGAGGACTGCAAATTCAGCCAGGACGATGTAGCAACTCAGCATGACTCTGTCCACCAACAAAAGGAAGAGAGGTTGCTGGGGACAGCTCAGTGTGGAGGCCTTGGATGCCATCCTCAGTACCACCACAAAATACATTATAGTTACCCGACTATGTAATCATACATCAAAACTTAATTTCTTTATATTTGTGGTACTGGGGATTGAACACAGCGCCTTGAGCATGCTAGCACTTTAGTGCTAAGCTGCATCCCTAGTCGTTTTTGTTTATTCTGAGGTTGGGTCTCAATAATTCGCACGTTGCCCTTGAACTTTGATCTGCCTGCCTTAGCCTTTGAGTAACTAGGATTATAGGCACGTGGCTACCGTGTTTTGCTACAGCAGAGCTCCTTGCTCCTCCCACTACTTTCCCTGGCCATTGATAACCACCCACCTGTTCTCAACTGTGGTGGGTCAGAGGTTCTAAGGAGAGTGCTACTGAAGTTAGAGGGTACCTCAGCAGCCACAGGGGAGGTACTTTCCTGGGAAGCTGGCAACTCCCCTCACCTGACTTCATCAGGGAGACTGCATTGGCCCTGTCCCTGATCTTGGAAGTGTAAAACAGCTGAGCCTCAGATGCCAAATTCTTGTTGGAAGCCAGCAGCTCTGGCCTTTGCCACTGTGACCCAGCAGCTGTGGATAGGGATCTCTGGGACTATGGAACAGCTGGCTTCAGTGTCCTTTTTGAGAAATTCTGGCTATCCCTGGTACTGCCAGCAGCTCCAACTACACAAAAACTACAGGGATCTAACCAAAGCTTGTGAAACTGGCTAGCTGAAGCCTGACTTGTGAACTCAGGCAGAGCGCCCTGATGGAGTTCTGCCGGGGCAGGCATCTGTTGTGTGTGTCAGGCAGGCCAACCACTGCCTTTGTGTAGAGTTGGCTGCAGTGTCTTGGCTCCTTGGTGGAAGCTATACTGTATCTCCCTGCATGGGAGACCTGAGCCCTGCCTCACAAATGCTGACTTGGTGGTGGCGTGTACAGTGGGGTTTGGAGTTGTTCTGGCCCCTTGTGGGGCTGGAGCTGCTGCTGGCAGCTTCCTGACCTGTGTCTGCATGGCTCGTGGAAAGCCTACTTTTCCCTTCATGTACTTTGTTGGGTTGTACACCACATGAGTTATTTATTAAAACCCTGGACACAGATTAACTTTTCCACTTATTTTGTTGAGCATGGCCTCAGTCCCCTACAGTTGAGAAATGCTAATTTTCTTTCCTCAAGCTTGTTTTGCAGGAACTTTTCAGTGCATCTCTCTCTCTGTCTCTCTCTCTCTCTGTCTCTCTCTCTCTGTCTCTCTCTGTCTCTGTCTCTCTCTCTTTTTTTTTGTACCGGAAATCAAACACAAGATCTCATACTTGCCAGACAGCGCTGCACCACTTAGCTGTGTCCCTGGCCCCAGTACACTCTTTCATCCCTTGAGATTTTCAGCAGAAATCCTGCCTTTGCCGTACATAACTGTCTGGGAGCTTGGCTCCCTCTGGGCCTGCACTTTCCTCCCAAAGCTTGCACTGTCTGCACCACTAAGCCACCTGCAGATGGCAGATCCTGGTCCACCTTGGCTACATTTAGCAGGCAAGAGAAAGTATTCTGCCATGGAGGGCAGGTCACCTTGAAGCTGAGCACCCTCTCCCTCTCCCTCCAGACATGTTTAGTTTCGAGGATGACTGTGATTGGTAGCGTTCTCTGCTAAGGGCACAGAGTTGGGCCACCTAGGAAGGATGGGGTGGCCTTGGTCCACCCAGGGAGGGAGGGGCCCTCGTGCTCTCCCTGATGCTGAAGCCTGCACCGTGGCTTAGATTTTAGGCATTGGATCTCTGAACTTTTAAATGTTAAGGAGAATTCCTTTTTCTCTGAATCCACAGGAAGACCTAAGACATTGTGGGGGACTCCCAGCTGATCTGCATGGCTATTTGGGTTTACCCATCATTACAGCAGGTATTGTTTCTTCTTCTTTAAGGGTGAAGATTTCAAATTGTCCAACTCAGAGAGTTTCCCAGCTCTAAGGGGATAGTGGGAAGAGAGTCCTCTAGCTGGCTTCGCCAGGGAATTTCTTTCTTTCTGAAGAGACATGGAAGTTTTTTGAGTTTATGGGATCCCTTCCAGGATTGGTCCCATTCAGCCCACCTTTCTGGGGCTCCCATCTTCTAGAAGCTGGCATTTTCTGTGTCGAATGGTGGCCTTGGCTGCTGTGTTCTGGTCTGCATTTGCCAGCATCTCCTTCGTCCAGCATTCTGTTTCAGTGGTCCCGACCCTGGCCTCATTCTGCATCTTGAGTTATCCAACTCTGCTACGTTTGTCTTTCAGGTATCTAATGCCATTACATCTTCAGTTTCCTGTCTGTGCAGCTCTCTGTCGTGGGGGATGAGGCCACCCAGCGCCCACCAACAGAGCTGTGTTGAGTCCCTGTATGGGCAGAACCTGCTCAGCGAGATGGTGTGTTTGGGTGGTGGGGACAATGAGCAATGAGATTTAAAAATCTAACTTTTGTATATGGTGAGATGGGCAGTCCCAGCAAAGAAGACGAGGGCAAGGCGTGGGAGCAGCTTTTGATTTTGCTCGTCTCCTGTGCTTCTGAAGCTGTCTCCTCTCACCCTTGTTTGTTAGGGTTTCAAGAAACTTAGAATGTGGTAATAGTAAACAGAGCCTTTATTTTGTCTAAGATACCGTTTCCCTCTTTGTAGTTATTTTTATTGATTATCTTTCTGCACAGCTTTATTCTAGAGGGGCTCCGTCCTTGGCAGCTGCCTTTGGCCAGCGCATTGCTCAGCTCCTCACGCTTCCTCTTGCCGTGGAGAGCGTCCCCACCCTTCCCTGGATAAACTTGAGAACCCGTTTGTCCTTGGAGACCTTGAGCAGCTCCGTGGTGCAGCACTCGGGGGCAAGGCTGCACGCTCCCGGATCGTGTTCTGCACGAACTCGGTGTGGTCGATGAGGTGTCCACGACAGCGGCTGGCTCGCTCACGTTCTTAGTCATCGTGTGGCCCTTGTCGAGGCTCGTGGCCATGGGTTAGTAGAGGACCGTGGCTACTGTTTTTGATGGTTGCTGTGGCAGAAGCTTTATTTATTTATTTATGAAACAGGATCTTGCTATGTAGTTCAGGCTGGCATTGAACTTGTTACATAGTCCAAGCTGGCCTGGATCTCACAATTCTCCTGTCTTGTATAGGATACTATTATGAATGCTTTATACAAACTCAGTCCTCAGAATAACTCTGAGAAATACTCTCGTTATTTTATAAAAAGGGAAAGTGAGATTCCGGAGATGTTAAGGAACTAATCCTCTCAGTCGGTGAATACCAGGAACATGAACCGAGGTGGTTTGGGTTGAGGCATGTCCCCTCACCTTCCTCTGCCCCTGCACAGAGCGCCCTGGAGAGCTCTATGCGATGACGCACCAGCGTTCAAAGGTTTCTTGAATTAATGGTTGATCCTGACTGAATAGAGTTAGCAGGACATGCCTCGTGAGGAAATGTTGAGCTGGCTGTGGAAGCAGCTGTGTAGAGAAGGCGTCCTGCTGGACGCTGGCAAGGCAGTCCACTGGCTGCTGGTGACAGTCCAGGCCTTTGAAGCTTTACTGAAGTCACTTCTAAAAAGTTACCAGGGCAGGCTGCACCTGTTTGGAAGTGCAGAGGTGGTGTTCCTGGCTTGGATGGTGAGCTCCCATGCCCACCCTGGTGTGTGGGCCAGCATTGCCATGCTGAGACCGCCTCAGCTGAGCTTTGCTGGGCAGCAGCCATTCTCTGTGGGGCAGTGTAGCTCCGAGGAACTCACAACCTTCTAGCTTCTTAGGAGTCTGCCAGCCTGGCAGGTTTCTTAAAGGTGTAAAGACGATACCTTCCTTCCGGGAAGGGCTATTTTTGTCCTGATTTTGTTTGTTTTACTTTTTGAGACAAGGTCTCATGCAGTTGCCCAGACTCACCTTGGCAGCCCTCACGCTAAACCTCCGAGTGGAGGTCAGTTAGCTTCCCCTGCTCTCCTTTTTTTTGGCGGGACCGAGGTTCAAACTCGTGACCTTGCACTTACCAGGCAGTCACTTGTGCCATGGAGCTATCTCCCCGGCCCCTTCCTCTGCTCTTGTGTCAGTTTTAGAAAGCATTTTTTCTTCTAATGATTTATTTTAAAGATTTTTTCATTATTTTATTTATTTCCGTTTTTTTGTGAACTGGGGATGGAACTCGACCTTGCACTTGCCGTGCAGGCACTTGTGCCCCTGAGCTATCTCCCCAGTCCCTGTTAAAGATTTTTTTTTAAAGAGCAGCTTTAGGCTTGTAAAAATTGAGCAAAGAGATTAGGGCTGTGTAGTTTAGTGGTAGAGCACATATTACTATTCATAAGACTTTGGGTTCAAAAAAGACAGGACAAAATAAGAAATAAAGGGCCAGCCAAATAGCTCAGAGGATTAAAGCGCCTCAAGGAGGCGCAGGCGCAGGGGCTGGTCCCTGCTCTGCTGTGCCGGCCCTGCCCCTGGGGCACACTGAGACGGCGATTGAGACTGAGTGTGGGGATGCACACCTTAATCTCACCGCTTGGGAGGCTGAACGCAGGAGGGTCACTACGAGTTTGATGTAGTAGTGGGACCCTGAACACCCTATAGACCCTTCCCTAAAAAGAAAAATAAATAAATAATAAAAGAGAAGTTGATGTTCTCAATAATTTCCTTTCTCTTCTGTTTAGTTTCCCCTATTATTAACATCTTTTAGGACTGGGAATATAGCTCAGTGTCATAAGCGCTTGCCTGGCAAGTACAATGTCCTGAGTTTGATAACTGGTACCGGAAAACAACCACAAAAAAAAAGAAACAAGATGAATTTTCCATTAGTGTGGTACATTTGTTATCACTGATGATTCTCTGTCTGTCTGTCTTTGTCTCTGTCTCTTTCTCTCTCTCTGTCTTTCTCTCTGAGACAGGGTCCACTATGTGGTTCAGGCTGACCTTGAACTCACTGTTGTAGCTCACGTTGCTCTTGAACTCACAGCTGTCCTCCTACTTCAACCTCCCAAGTGCTGGGATTACAGGTGTATACCACCACACTTGGCTAAAGCGTCTATGAACAGTTGATAGTGATTGATGCTGTCCCAAGTGTTCGTAGATGCATTTTACACAAGTTTTTTCTCTTTGGGACTGGCATTCCAGGTCCTCCCTGCTACCTGGCTGATTTCTAAATTCAGCTTGCCACTGCTGTGTTTCTAGGTCCTCAATACAGTGAGTTTTCTTGGGAAGTGTTGTGACTCGGGTCTGGATGTCCCTGAAAGGCTCATACAGTCATGGGCGGGGCTTCTTCAGAGGCGGCTGGATCTAGACTATGTGGTGCTGGGACTGGTCCATGGTGCAGTGCTAGGCCCGAGGGCCCTAGGATGAAGGCTGTGAGCGCTGCCCGCCCTGTGAAGCCTGGTTAAGACACGAGGGACAGAAAGAGCTGTGGTCGTCCCCTGCTTGCTTTGCGACCTCCTGCCCGCTGAGGACCGTTTCTCCTCTGTGATGCACTCCGCCCTGCTGCCCTGCCTTGGAGCCAGTCATTTATGGACTGAAACCTCTACAAACTGTGAGCGACATAAACCCTTTCCCCTTTAACTTTGGGTTGGGTACTTTGTCTCAGCGAAGAGAACAGTAACATACACAGGAGGCTAGCGCCTGGCCATTACCACGTTAACAATCCATCATTACATCAGCTCCATCTGTTTTTCCTCTGGTGCCGTGACTGTGGGGTTTGCCATGTCCCAGTTAATGTCTTGGTGCTGGAAACCCCGGTCACAGCTTTCTTTCCACACATGGTGGCATCCTGATGGTGTGCTGCTCTTCCTGTTGATTTCTGGTGTAGGTAGGTTCAGGTGATAGTCCACGTCTCCTAGAAATGGACACCAGAGCCTCCCAGGTCTCCCTTCTTGGAAGTGTGGACGCAGAACATTTGAGTGCCCTGGACTGCAAGTGTTCGTAGGCACAAGGGGAGGTGTCCAGAGACAGGTGGATGGGAACTAGTTCAGGTAATTGCCGAAAATAAATGGACTATTGCTTAGGGCTTGTAAGATTCCCTTCCCTTCTCTTTCCCTTCCTTCTTCTCTGTGGAAGGCTGAGACAGGAGGATCTGTGTGGGCTCCAGGCCAACCTGCATTACATAATGAGTTCAAGTCCAGCCTGGACTACATAGCGAGATGCTGTCTCTAAAAAACCAAATAAGTCAAAAAAAAAAAAAAAAAAATACAAAGGAAACAGCAGCAGAAATGATGCAAAGGAAGTGCCATTAAGGTATTTAAATCTGACTTTAATATAGAGTTAAGAGGAAGACTATTACTTTTTTTTTTCTTTTTAAAAAACTATATTTATGTTATGGCTGGCTCAACCTGCTCTGGGCATGGGACTGGAGCAGCATGTGCTGGGGATCGAACCAGGGTCCCTGTGGTTGCCTAAGCTTGCCTAAGCGGGTGCTTTAGACCACTGAGCTATCTCACTGGCCCAAGGCTATTGCTTTTTAATACTGCCTTATCTTGCTTGTAGTCCAGTGTCTTGGCTGGATGAGCGCTTTGAGAGGCACTGCGAGCGTTATCATCAAACAGCATTGCTCAACTATGACATGATGTACACAGGTACAGATGATGCAGAAGTAGTCATTGCCCTCGGGGAGCTGAGATGTGCAAAGATTTATTCCCTCACCCAGATTCAGGTGTCTCAACCTTCTGGGACAGCTGGCTTCCCAGGTCCTGGATGAGAGGTGGTCAGCGAGAGGGCCTCAGGCTCACTCATGTATGCAGACTGCCTCACACACATTGGTCAGTGACTCCATGGCCACTGGCCCAACTGTTCTAATTTATGAAGACTTTGTGAAGGTGTTTCTGTAAGCCTGATCCCACAGTGGTCGCTGTCAGAACGTCTGTAGTACCCCAAGCTGGCCTGGGATGCCCTGGGGCTGGCCTTCTGGTTCTTTGGAGATGGCTGGAAGTAGAGGTTAGAAGGTACCGCAGAGCTTCTGCCACCCTCCCTGGAAGGGGCTGTTCTTCTTCCTGCTTCAGTGTCAGGCCGGCAAGCTCTTTGCTCACCACAAGTCTGGAATAGAGGGGTGCTCCCCAGGAATAGGGAGTTCGAAGAGTGCTGCTCGATTCTCAGCTGAATCAGTCCTGGGAGCTACTGTTTTTATTTATTTTTTTGGTACCAGGGATCAAATTCAGGACCTTGTGCTTGCCAGGCAGGTACTTATACTGCTGAGCTATCTCCCTGTCTGCAAGCTACTGTTTTTAAGCCTAAGGAGCATTGTGGAAATACAGTCCTCGGCACCCTCAGGGAGACTCAGGAAAGAGTTTTTGGAGTACAGCACATGCTGTCTTAGTTTCTCAATTGCTAGGACAAAATACCCAGTGTCCACAACTTAGGGAAGGAAAAGTTTATTTTGGCTCACAACTTGCAGACTTCAGTCCATAGTTGGCAGCTCTGAAACAGTGTGGTATGGCAGAGGAGGGAGTAGCAGAAGAAAAACAGCTCATGGTATGGCCACAGGAAGCTGAGAAGGGAGGGCGAGACCCTCTAGGGCCATGCCCTGGGGACCCACGCCCTGCAGTCAGGCTTCTCCTCCTGAATCCCAGTTAGACGCATCAGTGGACTAACCCACCAGTGAGTGTTACGTCCCTGTAATCCAGTCCCCTCCGTGGAGCCCCACCTAGCCGCGCATGAAGCACCCGGGCACATCTAGGTGTAAACCACAGCACGTGCGTTCCATGTACCTAGTTGGGAGGGGTATGGAGGACAGGAAGCATGTGGAACTCAGCTAGGATTGAAGAGTGGCGACCAGGAAACGTCTCTGCCACATAAGCACCTAGCTGGCAAGGACAGAGTTCTGAGTTTGAGCCCTGGTACAAAAAAAAATTAAGAGCAGGGCTGGGATGCAGCTCAGTGCAGTGCCGGTGCTTGCCTAGCAGGCACAAGGTCCTGGGTTCAACCAGGGTTTTGTTCAAGAGCAGAGGTGGTCAGGCGCTCGCTGTAGCTTTGTCTCGGGGCTGGTTGGTGTGCTTCTGCTTTCAGTGGTGCTGTGGCTGCTCTGAGCTGGGCAGAAGCTCTACCACTGAGCCACCTCCTACCTCTAGGCTGTTTTGTGTTTTCTTCCTTTAAAAAAAATTATAGAAAATGACTTACTATAACTGAAGATTTAAAAACTTCAAATTTTTTCATTTTAATTTATTTCGTCTTACATTTAAAAAAATGAAGTATTTATTACAGTGTCTTGCTGCACAGCTCAGACTTGTAACGGTCTTGCTGTGACAGCCTCCCAGTGCTGGGCTTGCTGGAGTGCATCACCGTGCCCTGCTTCAGTGGATGGCGTGGCATGTCTGGAGTTCTGGGGCCAGCGTGGCATGCAGTGCTGGGGATTAAACCTGGGTCCTTGCACGTACTAGGCAGGCACTTAGACCACTGAGCTATTGCCCCAGCCCCTGTTTTGTCTTTTTCAGACAGGGTTTCGCTATGTAGTTCAGGCTAAGCCTAGACTGGTCTAGAACTCACAATGATCCTCTTGCCTCAGCCTCCCAAATGCTGGGATTACAAGTGTGAGCCACCATGCCTGGCTTTGATTTTTTGGTTTTTATTTTTTATTTTTTAAAAGTATGTATGTATGTATGTATTTATTATGGCCTGCTCAGCCTGCCCTGGGGTTGGGGCTGGCATAGCATATAGATCTGGGGATCGAACCTTGGTCTCTGCAGTTGCCTAAGCTTTCCTAAGCAGGCGCTTCAGACCACTGAACTGTTTCGCCAGCCCCATATTTTTTGGTTTTTAAAGATAGCCTTGTTATTAATTCAGGTTGGCCTTTACTATCTCCCC
>PVKN010016715.1:0-17730 GCA_004027915.1 Capromys pilorides | reverse complement strand
ATCTTGCCATGCTGAACTTTCTGCTCCAGGCCACCTCTAGAGGCCCTGCTGTGCACACCGCAATGCCAGGACCCCCAGCTCAGTGGGGGTAAACCATTCCCAAGTGCTGCTCCCCCAGAGGCCATGAGCTCCCTGAGGCTACGCCTCTCCTGGGCCCTGGCCTATCTGCACTTGGTCTACCGGGCTTCTGTGACTGAGCCTTTGCAGTGTGCCAGGGGTCTTCTCTGTCCCTTGCCACAGCTCCATGTGGGAGAAAGATGCCCACATTGTTGCTTTTATATTTTTAACCGCAGATGGCATCTGGAGAAGCCGAGGTACAGAGGAAAATGAGGCCCTTTGCGTCCTTTTTGGCAGAACCAAGCAGAGCTTTGAATCCAGCCCCACCCTGGGCTCTGCTGGCCAGCTGTTCTAGCGTGCCGGGCCTGTGCGCATGCGCTTGGTGTGTGCGCATGCGCCTGGACTGTGCCCGCTGCCTTGGCAAGGCCGGCTCTTCCTCCTGTTCTTTCCCCGGCTCTCCTTTCCTCTTCCTCTCTCATCTCCTGCTCTTCCTCTTCATTCTTCTCCTTCAACAGCTTATTGAAATATAGCTTACTATTGAAAATTAAGTCATTTTTAGACAGAGTCTCGCTGTGCAGGCCAGGCTGGCCTTAAGCTCACTATGTAACCCAGGCTGACCCGGAACTCGCAACAATCTTCCTACCTCACATCCCGAGTGCTGGGATTACACATGTGCACCATGACGCCCTACAAAACTTCACTCTTTTGAAGCATATAATTAGTAATTTTTAGTACATATACGAAGTCGAATCTCTCTCCTCTCTGTGACCTTCTTCCTCCCAGTCTCCTCTGACTTTTGCACTGAGCTATCTCCCGGGTTCTTCTTTTGTATGTGTCTTAGTTACTCTTCTCTCGTTGCTGGGACAAACACCCGACACTCAAAATGAAGGAAGAAAAGGTTTATTTAGCTCACAGTTACTGGAGATTTCAGTCCATATTCAGCTGGCTCCAAAGCAGACTGGCACATGGCAGAGGGCAACCTTCCATAGTGGTGGCTAAGAGCAAGAGCACTGGGAGAGAGCTAGTGGCAGCTCAAGCAGCTAACTTCTCTTCCAACCTTACACTGAAATGCAAATCATCTGCCCCAGGGGAGAGCAGCACCCATTTCCACAATAATCAATTACGAATTCCAGAAGCTGCCCAAGACAGCATGAGGCTTTGGGGGAACACCTATACACAAACCATAACAGTATGTCACCATTAGTAGTTACTGTTCAACCTCTACCCCCAGCCCTGGGCACCCACTACCCTGATTTCTGTCTCCTTGGATTCGCCTTCCTGCACCTCCCCCAGCCAAGCGGGTCACAGGATATGTTCCTTCGTGGGGCAGAGTCTTTGTTGCATCCACATGGCCTGCCTCAGTGTACCAGTTTTGTCGTAGGGCCAGCCACTCCTTGTCACTGGGTCCTTTTTCCCTGCCCCACCCCCCTACACACCATAGGGAGTGCCAATCAGGGCCTCTGGCCCTGATTGCTGTATCCAGCTGGAAGGGCAAGGGATGAAAACTATTTTGTTGTTCGTATTTTCAGTCCTGTGCTTTGAGTGATTTCAAATGTCCTGCAGCTGGTAACGTCTGTCCCTCAGGCCCCTGCCTAGGATGGGCTCAGGGCTACCTGGTCTGGGGTAGGCAACAGTGGATTGGTGCGGCCCTGCCTACTGAATGTGATACGCCACTGGGCAATCACAGCTAAGATGTTTTGTGCCCCTATTGTGTCCTGGGCTCTGAGCATTTTATTGCCTTATTCATGGCTTAAAGCTACTGTCATATTTCTTATTTCACAAGACAGAACTGGGGCTCAGGGCAGTTGAACAACCAGTCCGGTGTGATACAGCTAGCTGGTGCATGGCCAAGCAATCACTTGAGCATCCTCATGTGAAATGTGCCACCCCCTCCCAACTTCTCAGTACCCCCACCAGCCTTCCTTCTGTCTACGCCCTGGCCTTTGGGGGCATTGTCAACTTCTTGAAGATAGAGGTATGCGTCTGCTGTGTGGCAGACACCAAGACCCCATTGGTGTCTGCCACAGTGCCAAGCACACAGTAGGCTTAGTCTTTGTGTGTCACCCATGCTCAAGCCCCAGGGTGACTTCTTCCCAGCAAGATGGCACTGGGAGAATTGGAGACATCTGTCCCTTTGGGGGCCTATCATAGGGCTCAGCATTGGGCTATGTGCCAGGCCCAGGACCACAGAGATGTTCAAAGCCCTGTGGGGCAGACACTTTTCTCACACAGAATGTCCCTGAAGAGGGGCATGGTTACTTTTTGCCATTTGACAGCCCAGGGTGGAGGGAAGATGGGATTTGTAGGAAAAAGTGAATCCTGGACAGAGGGTCCCAGCGGGCTGAGGAGTGGGTTTAGTGAGAGCAGAAGGTGAAGGCCAGGTGGGTGGCAAAGGGCACTGACATCCAGACCGAGGAGCCACTGCCAGCCCAGGAAAGCCCTGAGGGCTGCTGTGCTCGTGGCTGGCACGGGCCCCACCAGCTGTCGTGGGGGAGCCGTGGCAGCTCTGTCTAGCCCTGCATCCCAGGCCAGCGCACAGTAGGCCATAGTGAGGGCGGATGGGTGGGTGAGCTGCCTGCGCTCCTGGAGCATCACATATTCGGATGCCTGGGTGGACAGGAGTGGGAGTCACGGGCTGTCCCCAAGCAGTGGTGGCTCCACCCCCAGAACCCCCACCTGGGCACGTGCAAAGAAGCCGGAAGTCTGCCCTGGAGAATGCAGTTCTTCCAAAGCTTTATCACAAGACAGATCATTGAAATCAAACAAAACAGGACACCTTCCCACTAGAAAACCTAACACACCAGAAAGTCCTGCCTGCAGCAGGGACAGGAGTCTAACTGGTTTTGATCTATTTTCCCCGGAGAGCACTGATATCGGCTCTGCTGACCTCCCCATCTTTTCTGGTGAAAGCTGAGCCCCCAGCAGTTCAGTTCATATGTTCTTTGCACACCTAGAGTTTGGAATGGTGACACCTAAGCTGTTAGCAGGGACAGAGACTGCAGGGCAGGATGGTTGCATGTTAGCTAGAGGCATCACCACAGGCAGAGGCAGCCAGGTGACCAGGAGCGTGAGAGAGGAGGAAGGTGGGTCCATCTCCTGGGGCTGCAGAAGGGATCCCAGCATGGAACGGGTTCTCTCATGGTCTGGAGGGCAGAGCCTGGAATTGGGGTTCAGCGAGGCCGGATCCTGGAATCGGGGGTCAGCAAGGCCTGAGGGAATGTCCTCTGTGTTCTGCCAGATCCTGGTGTCCCCTGGTGTTCCTTGGCTGGGGTCCCATCACTCCAGTCTTTGCCTCTGTTGTCACCTGGCCTTCTCTGCATTTGTAATGTCCTTTGTGTCATCTGAAGACTTGCCGTGGGCTGTAAGGGCGACCTGGCACTCTAGTGTGCTGAGCCTCTGCGCAGTTGATTGACAGCAGGCATTTATTTCTCGCAGGGTCACTGTGGGCGGGGGCAGTGTCTGGTGGGAGCCATTCCTCACGGATGACGCTGTCTGGGTGTCCTTGCCTAGCAGCAGTGGGGAATGGACAGGAGGGGCCCCTCCCACACATCTCTCACCCAGGAACTCAGCACATTCATGAGAATGGAGTGGTCACCCCTCCTGAAGGCCCCGCCTCTTTGGGCTGTCACGTTGGGGGTTTGGAGGGACAGTGCCAGGTGGCACAGGGGGCTCAGCTCTGTCCCTTCACTTGGTGATGTCTGCGAAACTTTTTTGTGGCAGCAGTCATGTGTTCGGGTTGAGGTGCCTGCTTTGGGGGGCACTCTTTTGCCCATATGTGGCTCCCAGGGTGGGCTCGGGTGAGAGGCAGGCAGGGGCTTGGGATGGAAGCAGGCAGTTTGGGTTTCCCCCAGAGTGACAGGGACCAAGGACTTTGTCCGAGATGTGTGTGTGTCACATGTGGGTGTGTGGCGTGCCCCTGGCAGTACAGGGGAGCCCTCTAGGGTGGGAAGCAAGGACGCTGCAGGGCTCACCTGGCTCTCCCAGCTGCCCAGGCACAGGGGGCAGAGTAGGGGATGAGCTGGGGTCAGCTTCTCCTGAGGAGCTGGCTGGTGGCTGGCCACCTTGGGCTGGGAGCTTGGTGCCCCTGTCTCAGGTGTCTCTGCCCCCCACCTTGGGCCTTGCCAAGTCCTCAGCCCCTGCCCTCACTCTCACATCATCATAGTCTCCACCCTCACCCCATCTGTGCTGCGGGCCACGCCAGCTGTGCCTGTTCTCTGTGTCCCTGGCTGCCTCACCAGCCATCTGTCCCGCATGTTTTCAGGGACTTTCTTGGGGTTCATCTCTTTTGTGCTTGTGTGGTCTCTATCTTGGTTTTGTCTCCTCTCCTACACTCTCTGGCCTTTCTTCCCTTACTCCTGGCCTGCCTGGGTCCCCTCATCTCCTGCCCACCTTCCTCTCTCTGTTCCTTGTGGCCTCTATCCAGTGTGTCTATCAGCCCAGGGGAAGGGAAGGCCCTGGGTACCTCCTATAGCCTGTACACTGTCACTCCGTGGGGCTTGTGGGGCCGCTCTTCCCTTAGTGCCACAGAGAGTAGGCCTGACGCTCAGACCTTTCATCTCAGTCAGCAGGACCTATGGGGTCCACCTTCCAACATGGCTGCCCACTAGCACACAGGGCCTAGCCTTGCAATGTAGTCAGCCAGTCAGTCAGTCAGTCAGTCAGTCAGTCAGTCCGTCAGTCAGGAAGCAGGGCCCAGCCTTTGGCTCTGCTGTTGGTCAGTCAGTGCTCAGGTCTGGTCTTCGATGGTCCTGTCCATTGCTGTCTCTGCCATTAGGGAGTAGCCTGGACCCGCCCTCTCTCAGGCAGATGAGTGCTGATGCTGCTGGCCTGACTGGGAAGAGCCTGTGGCATCCCTGCTGCTGTTCCCTTCATCAGTCGGCTTCCTCTTGTGGCTGTGCCTCCTGCTGGGCTTGGACTGAAGTGTGCAGCCCATGTGGCCCCCAGGCTTTTGGGGGTGGAAGCCTGGCCCGTCACAGGCTCGGTGCAGCCTCTTCTGTCTCAGAAGCAAGGAACACTAGTCCGGTCAGGGAAGTGGATACTCAGGACCTCGCTCCAGGTAAGTGTTGAGTGGAGGCCCTGCACCTGTCAGTAGGTGGTCACTTAGGGCCTGTCAGTAGCTGGTCTGCCTCTCTGGACTTTGTTGTCTTCATGGGATGTATCTTAATTACTTTTTACTCATTGCTGGGACAAATACCCAACACTCAAAATGAAGGTAGGAAAGGTTTATTTAGCTCACAATTACTGGAGATTTCAGTCCATATTCGACTGGCCCAAGGCTGAGTGGAGCAGGGCAGAGACCATCCAGTTCATGGCGGCAGTGAAACACCAACGATCGTGACAGAGGCAACTGATCAACCAGGGCAGCAGAGAGCAACAGCGAGAGTCTGTTTCTGTCTCTCTTTATATTACATTCAGGCTCTCTGCCTCAGCCTATCTGCCTTAGGCCACACCCATAATCCCAGAAGGACTCAGACCCATAGTCCCATCAGTACTAAAGCACATAATCCCAGTGGATCATGACTCAAGTCTCAAACTGTAGAAGTCCCCGCCCCATGATTGCATGAGGCTTTGGGGGGACAACTAGACATAAACCATAACAGGATGATAGAGATGAGCACTGGCCCATCCTGTCACCTTAGCTGTTACCTCACAGAATCCTGAGTCCTGAAGTAGGGGGAGGTTACCCCATGTTACACAGGGTGGCTGAAGCTTAGAACCTCTCAAAGAAAAGTCCCTGAGGCTGCCTCATGGTGACGCTGGCCTGCTGCAGTTCATATTTTTAATCTCTGAAAATCAGTTCGCCTCTCCGCCGCTCCTGATGCGTCTGCCAGATGGTGACTCGATGTGGTGCCTCGCTTCTTTCCTCCGTGCCCCTAGCTGTGGTGTAGTTACCAGCTTGCTCTGTGACCCTGGCAAGGCCTCCATCCCTCTCTGGTCCTCAGCTCCCTCTCTGCGAGTAAGCCCTCCTCGCTGGACGACTCGGAGACTCAGTGGAGGTCAGGGGGAGCTGCTGACTGTGGGCAGTTCTGTGAGGCCAGGAGGTCCTGTGCTGAGACACTTCCTTCCCTTCGGCAGCTCCAAGTCTGGAGGAGGAGGAGCCACGTGCGCTGTGATGTCTCACAGCACATACGCCACACATTTGTACATGCACACATCGACACATACTATACACATACACAGACCCAGGCACCTACAGCCACATGCACTCTCTTGCACACCCGTATACACACAGTTACACGCTGGATTCCTTGCTTCATCTTGCCAGTTCACTAGCCAGCAGGGGAAGCTGTCTGTGCTCAGGACTCAGAGGCCACAGAGGTGCTGGGCAGGCAGGGTTGCAGGAAGGAACGGGGCCACACACACACACACACACACACACACACTCCCCACCCCCCCCCACCCCCCCGGGCGCTGAGGCCACCCACGGGGGCTGGCTGGCTGCCTTCTAAATGATTCATGCGCTTTGAACTTAACTCTGGCCTGACAATCCAAGAGCCGCGGGAAGGGCCGCCCTCTCTGGAGGAGAACTGGAGGCAAGCACCTCCCGGGCAGTCTACCGCCGCCGCGGAGATGGAGTATTACTACTGCCCCCGCTTGCTGAAGCTCCTGCGCTACCTGTGGGTGAGTGGCCCTGGGCTTTCCTCTCCTGTCTCTGCTGTCGCGGGCCGGCCTCGCTTTGTGGCTCCGCTCTGTCTGGTTGGCCAGGCTCTGTGCGCTTGGGGATGCGCTGTCAGGGCACTGAGAGTTTTGTTTGCCGGTGGAGCGGGTCTGTGGGCTGAGCTGGGGGCCGAGCCGGCACTTGGCCCTATTATCCCCGGAGGCCCAGAGAGGCACTGCCAGGGCTGCCCTCCTCCTGTGCCCAGGAAAGAAAGCAAGCAAAACGCGAGAGCGCTCAGAGGGCAGCATTTCTGATTTAAAGGGCTCCTTGTGGTAGAAGCTGATCCCTCTTGCCTCTGTGGGTACTGGAATATGCAGTCTGTCTTTTACTAGATGAAAAGAATAGGTTTGGTTTGTTTTTTTCTTTTCCATTCCCTCAGTTTATTCAACAAAAGATTTAGCAAATCCCATGCTCCCTAGTGTTCTTTCCCTTCTATGTAACTGAAAACAAAACAAAACAAAGAAAAACGCTCGAAACTTTTTCTGGTTAAATGTCAATGCTGGGGATCCTGTGCGCAAGAGCTTTGAGAGGTGTGAAGTGTTTTTCAACTCTTGTTTTGACGCTGGAGTTGATCTCCTGTGTGTCCCTCCGCACAAGTGCTTGCCCTCTCTGGGTTTCTGTTTCCTCATTGGTGAAATTTAGGGGTGGACGTAGTGGATGTCTAGTTATGAGACATGACGGGCAGGGTCCTGGGAACAGCACTTACTGGGGAATTGTCATGGTTTTTTCCCAGGAGGTTTGTACCTGGTTTGAGAATACTCAGAAAGGCAAGTCTTGGGAAATATTATGTTTTTCCCTTCTGAATGTTTGAAAATACTTCAGATGCCATTTAACCCAGGAATTTTCCAAGGCTCCTAAAAATATAACTTTAGGAAACATTGGCCTGCAGCCAGCTCTCCCCCAGCACTAGCCATCCTTCCTGAGCCCTCCTGGAGGGATCAAACAACTGCAGACCCTGCTGCTCCATTGCTTACTGGCATCTGAACCTCGTCACACCATAAATACAGTGTGTCACTTCTTCCTTTTAAAAAAAAATTATAAAAGCAAGATGCACCAGGAGTTGTGTTGCATGCCTATAATCTCAGCACTGTGGGAGGCTGAAGCTGGAGGTTCAAAAGTTCAAGCACAGCCTGGGGAATTTAGAGAGATACTGTCTCAAAATAAAAAGGGGCTGGGGTATAGTCCAATGTAAAGGCCCTGGGCTCAATCCCAAGTACTGCTACATAGATAAGTAAATGTATAAAAATGCAGACGTGGTAGAGAACTTGGAAGATTGCAATGATCACAAAGGAGAAGATAGGTGACCTGAATTTATTTGCACTTTTGAACTTTGTGGTCCCCTGGGTCCTGATGGGCTTGAGGTGCCCTGCTGTGCCTCAGGCTTCAGGCTTGGTGTCAGAATAGCAAAGGTGCCTGAGATTCAGTCCCCCTCCCTTGGAACCTGGTGCTGGGGGTGAACATCAGGCACATCAGCAAATAGTTAGGAGCCTCTCTTCCTTCAATATGCAGGGGACAGCTGCAGCTTGGAGGTTGAATGCAGAATACAAGGTTGAGTGACAGACGCTGTCCCCTGGTCTTGGGGACCTTCAGTCTGGTGGAGCTGGAGTTGCTCAAGGAATTGAAACAAGGACCAGGGCAGGGATGGATGGATGGAGGTGGTGCATGGTGCTGGGGGGATGGGGTCTCACTGGGGTACGGGTTCAGGAAAGCTCCCCAAAGGCTGAGCACTGGGGATGTGTAGGGACTGGCAGATGATGCTAGGGCAGGGTTTGAGGGGACACATGTGCCAGGCTGGAAGGAGGGTGAGCGACACATGTGGAACAAAGGGCTGGGGAGAGAGAGGGAGAGAGAGGAAGGCCTGTAGTCAGAGTGAGAGGGATGCACTGTTTCCTCTCTGGGTCTTGCTTTCTCCCTCTGGTCCACGAAGAGTTTTCTAAATGCGACCTGGGAGAGATTTCTGTGTGGTCACCTGCTTCCTATGGGTGATGAGGTGCTAGAGCATCAGGGAGCCATGTGATCTTGCCACTGACTACAAATCACCCCAGAATTTCTCTGCCTCCCCTGCTCCTCCACCCCAAGCGCCTGAGAACAGCCTGGCACAGGTGTCACAAGACCAGAGTCTGAATCGGCCTTTGTGTCTGTGGCACTAAGCTAGAAATCTTTACCTGGTGAGCTCCCCAGAAAGCTGAGGACTGTCGGACAGACCTGGCTTCAGACCTCAGACCTGGAGTGTGACGAAGCTGTTTGGCTTTGGCTGGGCCACTTCAGCCTCCTGCGCCTCAGCTTCCTCATCTTCAAAGTGGGGACATGCTACCTTCTTCATTTCCTTGAACATTATTGCTTCCTTATCCCCAGAAAGTCTCTGTCTGGTTCACAGTGACTTACTGACCACAGACCGAAGCACAGAATAGGTGTGGGTGGCCCTCAGTCTCTAAGGTGAGAACTTGCGTCACCCACATCCCTACTCTCAGGCTCTGGGCCCTGTCACTTGCCCAGAGGTCCTTCTGGACCTCCCTATCTAAAACAATGCTTTAGAAAGGATTCCCCCACAGAACCCTTTCTCCAGCTAACCCCATTTTTGAAACAGTTGTATGCAAGGTGAGCAACTTGATGTTTTGTCAGCCATCAGTGTAGTGACACGGTGCTCCAGGCAGAGTGACGTGTCTCCTCATGGCCACCGCCTGTGTGGGGGTGGGAGGAGCTCCTCAACTCCATTCTCTGGGCAGATTTCCACCGTGCAGCACCAGCGCTTGCTGTGTGTTGGATCACCGGATCCACGTTCACACACACACACACACACACACACACACACACACACCCCTTTGAGTTTGTCCACCTCTCTCCCTCTCTGTTCCCTCGCTGCCCCTAGGAACCATCCCTACCCCCTGTTTCTATGTGTTCGACATTTTAATCATGTAGCACTTATCTTTCCGGGTCTGATGTATTTTGTCTAGCGTGAGTCCTGCAGCTCATTCACATTGTCTCAGGCAGCAAAATCTGTTTCCTTTCTTTTTCTTTGTAGTACTGGAGATTGAACTCCGGGAGTGTTCTGTCACTGAGCTGCATCCTTGGCCCTTTTTATTTTACTTAGTTTTTGCAGTACTAGGGACTGAACCGGGAACTTTTCACTCAGCTACATCCCCTCACCCCCTCACGTGCTTTTTTTGAGACAGGAACTCATTAATTTGCCCAGGCTTATTGTAAACTTATGATCCTCTGCCTCAGCCTCCCTCAGTGCTGGAATTACAGGTGTGTGCCACCATGCCCAGCTCTCAAGTGACAACATTTCCTTCTTCTAGAAGGCTGAATGGTGTTCCACTGTATGAGTGTGTGTGCGTGTGTGTGTGTGTGTGTGTGTATATATATATATATATATATATAGTCACAGTTTCTTTGTCCATTTAGCTGTTCCTGGCCACTTAAGAGTATTCACAAGTCCTGGCTCTTACGAATAGTGTTATAATGGATATGGGACTGCAGATCTCTCCATGGAGTGCTGGCTCCATCTCCTTTGGGGTTGTACCCAGAGGAGGGTTTGCTGAGTTTATTTGCAGTGTTTTGAAGCACTGCCACGCTGTTTTCCATAATGATTTATGCTGAATGCTTTTGGATTTGTGGAAAAGTTACAGAGACAACAGAGGGTGTGTTTGCACACCCATGCCTGGCCTGTCTGGGGTGAATGGCTCACCGCAGAGGCAGGATGCTAACGGGCACGTCATTGCTAATTGGATTCCAGGCTGAGATCCAGGGATTCTCACAAGGGCAGTGCTGCCCTTCAAAGGCTACCTGACAATACCTGGAGGTGTTGGATTGTCCTGCTGGCCGTGGGCGGGTGTGACTGGCATCTAGTGTCAGGGCCTGGGGTGCTGCATGGCCTTCCCTGGGCACAAGGAGCCTCCTCCATTCCTGCGCCAGGGCCCAAGATGGATCCTGGCCCAAAAGACAGGGAGCCAGCGAAGGAGACGCCACTGTACCCAGCTCTCCCCGCCTAAGTCAAGACCATCCCTTTTCTGTGGCGGGAATGGAACCATGAGCCCATGTTGCAGTTTGCCACTTTACATTTCATTCATAGCCATGTCACCACATGCTAGGTGAATAACTGAGCCCCAGACGGTCACCCTTGTCTGTGAGGGCAGGAGCACCTACCGCCTCACCGGAGACATGAGGGTGACCGTCAGCGACTGCTCGCTGCTCCCCTCGCCTCAGCTTGGACTCCTGAGCCACTCTGCTGTGCTGAGAACGCACATGGGCTCTGCCCAGGGCTGCACCCACGTGCCCAGGTCTGCCGTGGTGATCATTTTCAGGCTTAAATCTTTATTCACATTTCAGGTGATGTCCTGAGTTCGCTCCGCAGAAGTGCGGCCCAGGGGGCTGAGGATGTGGTCCAGAGCATGTGGCTGCGGCAGAGATAGATAGATAGGAACTTGGGCCCTGTGCAGGCTGGGCTGCAGCAGAGCTCTGTAAAGTTGTCATTTGAGACGTCAGTGGCTTCCTGTTGGTGGTCCGACTCCTCCACAGAACGCCATATCTGTTCTGGGCGGGGATCAGGCCCTCACCGGCTGGGAGGTAGGGAGATTGGGTTTCCACTTCAGATCATTAGTAACTGTACCTGATGGCTGCGGTCTGTCTGCCCCAGCTGTTCTGAGTCACTTAATCTCCCTTGTTGATGAGATAAGCCAGCCAGACACCCCCGAGGCCCCCCGATTCTATGGGGCCTCAGCATCAAGCTGGTGGCTTGTGGTTGTCAATTATAATCATAATGAAAATAGTAATGCTGACAGGAATAGCGTTGCCACCACTGTCGAGCATTTATGATGTCCCCGGCAGGCATCACCCACATGGGTGTGTCGTGTGTCCTCTCAGAGCCCTGTAAGCAGATGGCATTATTACCAGCACATTGCAGTTAGGGAGGCAGTAACCCATCTAAGGTCCCCCAGCTCTGAAGTGTTGGAGCCTATATTTGAACCCAGGTCTCCCTCCAGATCATTTCAGCTACCTGTGGCATCTGATGTTTTCTCAATGGGGAAATTGAGGCCCAGGGGCTTGAGCTGACTTGCCGGCCTGTGAGAGAATTTTGTGTGCCCCAGTCATGCCCTCCAGGATCAAAGACTGCAAGTGGCTATGACACAGGGCCAAGCTGGGTTCCAGGGAGAGAAGCTGCAGCCGGGAGTCTGGGTTAGGCCTCTCACTGACACCCTGGCAAGTCACGTCACTGCTCTGCCTCAGTTTTCCTGCCTGTGAGTGGCAGGACTGTTGCAAGATGGGCTGAGATTAACTAAGATGAAGGCCTTTGGCGGCCTCACATGAGGCTGCACTTCTGAGGCCAGCAGAGGGCTGTGAGATGAGGCAGAGAGCCTCCCTCCCATCCCTTCTCTCCTGGCTGCCTCTCCCAGGCCCTGTGGCCTGTGGGGCTGACCCGAGTTGGCCGACCCTCTTTCCTGCCAGAGGCACTTGGAGCAGAGAGTGTTTCTTAGTGCGGGAGTGGGTGCTGCTGTGTGATGGCTTTGAAGCTGTAGTGGCTGTGGGACGAGAGCCCCACAAAGACCTCCCACAGCAGCTTTAGGAAGAAGCCACATGCTGAGGAGCTGTGCCTGGTTCTCCTTGCTGCCCCTCACCCCTTGCCAGGTCTCCAAGAGTGAGGGCAGCACTGTGGCTCTCCTCATGCATGCTGAGCTCTGCCCTCCATGTTCCATGCCTCACCCCAGTTTCCAGTAGGGAGAGCATCCACATTACCCACATGTGCCTAGCTCAGCTGTGTCCCCAGACAGTCCTGCTCCTGTCCCCCTTCTCAGCCTGCAGTCACCTCTGAGGGTAGAGGGACACGATTCATGAAAACATGCACACTTCCCTCTTCGTCAGGGTCCTTCTGCATGTAGCACCTCCCCGAGCCCCATAGCAACCCGAAAGGCGGAAATGATGATTAATTTGCAGACAGAAAACTGAGACTGAGAGCTTGTGTGACTGCGTGATGTCAAACTTCCAGGCAGGGTCCAAGCTGGGGTTTGAACTTGGGCAGTCTGAGAATCAGTCCCACCCAAGCTAATGTGACTGTGTGGCTTCCGTCAGGCAGGAAGGACATGTGTATGTTCACAGCGTGCCCGGTGCCCGCACATAGTAGGTCCTCTACACTGATGAGCTGCCGATCCCTGTGAGCAGAAGGGCTTCTGGGGGGCTTAGGCAGCCTTGAGCTTTGTCCCAGGTTCACACACCCCATACAGTTGGTGCTGCTGTTGGTACTTAGTTTCTGGCATCTGAGTCTCAGATCTTTGGGGTTTCAGTTTGTGCTAAGGGTCTGGTTTGGTATTGGCTGCCCGTGTCTGTGGCTGAAAGAGAAGAACAGGCTATTTTTGTGCTGTTTGGCTTGGGCCTGAGGTTTGGGCCACGGGACAGTGTGCCGACGTCATGGGAGGCTTTGGTCTGACCTGGTCCTGGGTGCCTTTTTAGCCCCAAATATGAGCAGAGAACAAGGTCTTGGAGGCGGGGTCTGTGGCTTCTCCCCCATACTGGGCCACTTTCTGACAATGTGTGGAGCTCCTGATCTCTCACAAACTCAGTTTTGGCCCCTGCAGAGTAGAGGCGGTGGTGTCCCTGTGGGACCTCCCGAGAATTCTGTGGGTTCCTGCAGACAACGCCAGGCACACTGTAGGCGCTGTATCAGTGTTTGCACACCCAGTTCAGGCATGTGGCTCTCGTTCTGTATTTGATTCGTCGGTGAGCAAGACAGTTGAGGTCCCTGCCTGGGGACTAGTGCGGCACTAAGCAATGGTCTTGTCACACGGAATGCTGTGTTGTACATCAGGAAATGGGGTGAGCTCAGAGAAAGGGCTCCATGTGGCCTGGCTGGGTGGGCCAGGGAGGCGTTGAACAGCCCTGCACTGGTTCAGGTGGAGACACAGATGCAGGGCTGGCGAGGGGCCGTGAGAGGCAAGTGGAGTCTAGCTCAGTGGAGGGCTGGACTGCAGGAGTGGCTGATGGGCTGGACACAGGTGGGAGGGAAAAAGAGGGGTCACAGATACCTCAGGCCTTGGGGCCTGGCAGCTGGGAGGGGGGCTGCTCATAGGAAGTTAGGGACTAGAGAGCAGATCAGAGTTCGGGTGTGGACTTGCCGGGGTGCTTCCAGCCTCCCCTACCTCTTTAGGTAATTCCTGCCTGGCTGTGTCTAGGGGTTTTGGTGGCGAACCCTAGCTGCCTGTGGAGGTCTTCCAGGCCACAGACCTCAGTGCCCCAAAGCAGTGTGGCTGCGTTTTGGACATTCCAGGCTTGGAGTGGTTAGAAGGGACATGCCAATTGTGTGACTGTGAAGAGGAATGATAAAGGCAAGGCAGAAGCTCAGGAGGGGAGGGTGTGTAGGTAATTTCTGGGAGCCAGGACTCTGAGGGCAGTTGCTGTGTGACCTTGTGCAAGTGCTTAACCTTCCTGGGCTTTTTTTTTTTCTACATAATGAAGGGTTGGATTCTCCTTAAATTTTGTTCCTGTGCACATTGCTCTAGTAACAGTGGTCCAGTGAAGAGTGGAGCTCTGAAGTCAGACAGAGATGGGTTCAGGTCCAGCCTTTTTGTGCTTTGTAAGTTTGCACGAAGGGCTTGTGTCTGAGTGTGGTTTCTCAACTGGCATCTCATTGTGGAGACCAGTGGAGAGAACACCAGGCACACAGTAGGTGCTTACTTCGTGGGAGCTGCTACCTGTTTTCATTGTTTCCCAGGCCTCTTTCATAGCTGAAACCCACCCCAGCCCAGGGGCCGCAGGCCACAGGTGGGCAGAATGGCTTCCCACTTGGGACGCTAGAGGGCGCCCTGTTTTCACAAATCACCTCCGTGGCTGCTTCCTCTTTCACACCTGAGCTCTAGGCCCTCTCCACAGCAAGCATAGCAGGTGCCTCCTCCCCATAGATCCATTTTATAGTTGAGGAGACTGAAACTTCGTGTTCAAAACTCAGCCACGCTGCTTTGGGGCACTGAGGGCTGTGGCCTGGAAGACCTCCACAGGTCTCACAGAGAGAGGGCTGGCATCAGGTGACAGATGTTTCATCAGGTGACAGAGCCCCCAGAAGGGAAATGTCAGGAGAGGATGGGGTTCCCCACTTAAAGATTTGACCAGCCATGGGTCTTTTGACCAGCTTTTCAGAGCAAAACTCTTACCTATAGCGGACATGCACGGAGCCATTTCCTTGTCATTATTCCTTACGTAACAGTATGGCAGCTGTTCACCAAGTATTTCTCATCTAGAGATGGCTTGTGGTGCCCGGAAGCTGAGCACAGGCTCCGCCCAAATGCTCCTTCTGCTCTTTGAGGGACTTGGTCATGTCCTGAGGGACCATCGTAGAGTGTGACGTATGGAGGGAGTTCTGCCAAGTCTTAGGATTTTGGTACCGGGAGAGAAGCCACCTGTGTTTGTAGCCAGCAGCAAATACGACTGCGGACTATTGGAAGTGGAAGGATGGGGACTTCATGCTGGCCCACGTACATTTTGTCACCCACCCCTGTCACTGGCCAGCAAGGAGACCTTACAGAGCTGAATGGGACTCAGTTTTGGAGTTTTTGTTCGAGCTGAGTGAACATAGGGTTTCCACTTCTGAGGAGCAGAGAGCTGGCGTAGACCAGAGGAGAGAATCCTGGAATTGGGATAGGGGATACCGGGTCTGGTCCTGTCTATGTGACCTCCTCGGGCTAGCTTCTCTGCAAAGCTGGCTGTCACTCTCTTACCCAGCTGGCTGGACTTCGAGGGGAAGAGGTGGGGGTGGGCAGAGGTCCCTCGGCTCTGGAAGAAGTGACAGACTGAGGTTGTCTGAGTCTGTCGCTTTCAGCAGAGCACATGCCTGAAACAGTGCCAGGGTGAAGCCGCATGGAGCTGAGGAGCTGGTCGGGAAACGTGGTCTGATCGTTAAGGCTATGGAATAGTGGCCACCAGAGGCAGGGAAATGCAGGGGGGGGGGGCACAAGTCGGGGTGCTGCTGGATGCCAGGAGTAACTTGTCCTGTTTGACACAGTAGGGGGACTATGGCCGACAGTGGTTCATTGAATATTTCAGAATAGCTCGGAGAGAGCATTTTGAATGTTCCCCACACAAAGAAATGATAAATAAATCTTCCCCCAATCTCATCATATGTGTACAAACCCAAATAATGGGGTCACACCGTAACCCCAAATAAATACAATATCGTGTCAATCTAAAACTGTCTTTGTGTGGGACTGGGGCTTTAACCAGGGCCTTTGCATGTGCCATGTCCTTAACCTTTATACATATATATATATATATATATATATATATATATATATATAATTTTTTTCAATTTTGATATTAAAGTTACTACACTGTCCAGGCTAGACTACAAGGTGCAATCTTCTTGTCTCAGCGTCCCCAGATAGTGGGGTTACAGGTGTATGCCACCAAGCTTGGTTTGTCAATTAAAATTTTAGGGCCAGGGAGATAGCTCAGGGGCACAAGTGCCTGCCTGGCAAGTACAAGGTCCTGAGTTCAATCTCGGGTTCCACAAAAATAAATAAATAAATATTTTAAAAATTTAAAACTATTAAAAGGAAAAAAAGAAACACTTTAGGTTAAAGAAAATCTTGTCTTTCATAGAAATCCCAAGGCTGGGAGACAGTTGCAGGTGGAATCTGTTGAATGTTATATGAAGATTTTTATGTCAAACAATTTACATTAGTAAGATGCAAGCAAGTTCATGTTGCCATAATAGTACTGTTTTGTGGTCATAATATAAATTAATGATATAGTAATGGGAGGATTTTACTCTGTTCTGCCCATGTGCCTATGTATTTGGTAAGAATCAAGCATGCATATCAAAGTTCCACACATCACGCAGCTTAAACAAAAGAAATGTGCTGTGTCCCAGTGCCGGAGGTGGGGTTCAGGGGCAAGGGCTGGGCAGATTTGTACCTGCTGAGTTCTCTGTCCCTGGCCTGAAGCTGGCATGTCCCTGGCTCCACGTGCGGTGTCTCCTCGTGCACCTGCACTTCAGGGGCTGTGTCCTCATGTTTCTTCTTAGAAAGGCACCAGGCCACTCCCTAGCGCCCCTAGCTGACCTCCCGACCCTGGGGCTGCTCTCCCCTGAGACCGTGGCCAGGTTCTGGGGCCACACACTCAGCAGGGCACTCTGTAATGCCCCCTTTCACCCTCAGAGTCATCCTGCAGGGCGGGTCCCTTGCGGAAGGTCAGCATTAGGCCAACAGTTGTGTGGCCCCAGGCTCTCAGCATTAGGGCTGTGCCGTGTTCGTCTGTGTCCATGCGTGACCCCATTTTCGGGAAACCTTCGTTAGCGTGTCACAGTCTGCTGCTGTTCCAGATCATTCCTCAGAGCCTCTCAGTGCCTGGCCGCCACCCTACTGAAAGACTGGTTTGGAAAACATCCAGATAAGGGGAGCAAAGGCCGTTCACTCAGCGCCACCCCTCCTGCCTGGCCAACTTCCTGGGGGCCGTGCCGTTGCCACCCCCAGCTTTGACCCTGACTGCTGTGTTTGCCGAGCAGCCTGGGCCCAGTGAAAGCGGCCTTTGTCCTCCAGCTCGGTGCTCCAGCAGGGATGACCTAAGTCCCATCTTGGGAACTGAGCAGCAACCCGCCACATGAGTTCAGGTTGGCCCGACAGTCTGCAGAGTCGCCTGGGCTTGCCAAGGAGAGCAGTGGCTTTCTTTGGGACAGGCCCACGTGCTGCAAGTGAGACCCCGCATCCTGCATGTGCAGAACATCATAGTTTACTAAGTTGTATGTGTTGCAGTTTGGCAGACCCTGCTAGCTTCCCTGGGGTGACCACAGTGCTGCTGCTAGAGGAGGTGGCGCCTGTGGTCAGAGACACTTGTAAACATGGTAGGGAGCATCACACTACCCCATGTCTCACCCACAGATTCAGAAGGGTAGGTCAGGTGGGACCTGGTGGGTCCGACTGCGTGCTGCCTTGGAGCCAGAGGGGGAGAGCTGGGACCACCCAGAGGCTCCTTCACCTGTCCTGGTGCCTGGGTGCCCTCAGCGTCTCTGAGGCTGCAGCTAGGCCTCCTTGCAG
>PVKN010016714.1:5691-17834 GCA_004027915.1 Capromys pilorides | reverse complement strand
AATAGCCTCACATATCACTCTTCTAGAAATGTTTTAAAATTGCCACTTATAATCTAATAAATTAAGGAGTAAAAGTAACTGTTGTTCTCTTTATTGTTTAATATCAAAAATAATTATATTATGAAAAACAATAATAAGCCTTTGACTTATGTTTTTTTACCTCATCAGAAATGACTGTTCCAGAGAGATCTAGTGATACCAAAGAAAGGAGGTTCACAATATGTTCAATTCCTTGATCAGTCAAATGTTCACAATTTCGTAAACTCAAGTAGTTTAAATTTAGGCAGCTGAAGGAAAGCAACATGAAGAATTAATTCTAGCTTTCAGTCATCATCTTTATGAACTTCTTTGAATAAAAGGTATCTGGGGGTGCTGGGGTGATAGCTCAGTAGAATAAACACTTGCCTGGCAAGTGCAAGGTCTTGAGTTCAATCCCCAGTCCCGGGGGGAAAAAAAAGTATCTGGGACAAAAGGAATGATATTGAAGAAAAGATTTTCCTTTTTTCAATCTAAGTATAAGCCTAAAAGTAGAAAATAAGTCGGTATTTTAAAGTTGGATGAAAGAATGCTACATTATAAGACTTTCTTTTAGTTTCACATTGTAGTTTCTAACATGCTACACACACTATCACAAATGTACCCTGATGAACCACAAAGAGGGTAGGGTGGAGTGCCACACTTAACTCTTACACATTTGCTGCAGGAATAGAGTTTGACCCATGTTGAACACAAGGCCTCCGACATGGGTTCAAAAATGAACAAAACAGCATGAACATCTCTTGGGAAATGCTAGGGGTAAAGTTTCCAGAGACAATATTCTTGAAAAGCTCAAAGAAGCTGCCCATATATAGATATTCCACACTTCATGAATGACTCCATCTTAACTTTTTTTTAGGTTACAATAATAAATAATAAATGGCTCAGATAGAGTCAAAAGTGGCTCAGTTGATGAGGTCAATGTCTTTGATTTGATTTCACTGAGGATTGGACCAGCGTCTGGACATCCTAGATGGCTTAGAGTCTTTGCTTTGAGGTCCATCTCTGATCTCTCCTACTAGCAAATATACAGGTGCTAATGATATGAGGTAGAAGATTGCGTTGGCATACCACTCGGAGAGTTTCACAAGAGAGGTATCACTCAGGTGCACACAGTTACTTAAATTGAGCTCTCTTATTCTGATACTTGAAGGACCTTCAAGAAATTGCTTCAGTCCCATATCACCAATCCTGGAGAAAAGAGCAAAGCTTCACATGTAATGTCATACATGAATATATAGGATGCCATTAAAATGGTAATTTTTATACCATATATTTGCAAAACAGCAAGTGATATCTATATTCAGGAATTTTGTTGGCATTTAAAATCAAATTGGACCAAGTAACTAATGGAATGGGAAATGTATAAATGACAGTAACAGAAGAAATATTAATAAAATGTTATTGGTGTTCATGTGTTCATTTAATTAAGCAAGTGTAATTCTTAATAGCACAAATGGCCTCTTCTCCCAGGTTAAAAGTAATGAAATTAAGCAATCTATAATACATTTCATGCAATGGAAACAGACCAAAATTTAGGACACCGAAACCAAGACTGACAGCTACAAGCTGCTAGCATCTTGGAGAAATTTCTGCTAAGTACGAGGTCAGTTCAGCTGGATTGGAACCAATGAGTGACCTACAGATCTCTTCCTGAACCACAAAAACCTGATGCTGGGAAAGACATGGCCTCAGCCTTCCTGCTAAGTCCTAACAAGAGTCAGCACGAGCTGCTGCATTCGTCCTGCTTCATAACCAGCTGGAGATCTGCTCCATGCCTCCCTTCCTCCCACTGGGATGCTTATTTCTACTTATATTTGGAGTAGGTTAAGCAATGTACTGATAGTATATTTCCTCTAGGACCTAAACTGTGGCAGAGTCCTCTGAAGAGTCTTATCAACTATACTTCTGAAAACAGAAAATTTCCATTAAATTTAAAATTAGCTTGCATATCCTGAGTAAAATACAAGAAAGAAATTCCATTTTACTTAGTTTTATAGCTAGGATGAAAGCTACAGATAAACACACATGTGGATCTCTGCAATCGATCACTACACCATACATAAACACAACCTTTATGTCTTCAGTGGCAAACATTTTTCCTGCATCTTCCACTTCTGGATCTTAGGAACTGGAAGTGGAGCAGTAGCTGGATGGTTCTAGATCAGGTATTTCTGGAGTTTGCAGTCAAGATAGCCTTGCTATTTTCTGGGTTCCTGGTGCATGGAGGATTGTTGTCCATCCTTTGACTTTCAGTCTATGAATTTCTTTTTGAATTAAATGTGTTTCTGAGCTATTATAAAATGTGCCACTATAAACATGGATGTGCAAATATTGCTGAGGTGTGATGCTTTTCATTCTTTTGGGAAGATGCCAGAAAGAGAAAAGCTGGATCAAATGGAACCTCTAGTTTTAGTTTTCTGAGGAACCTCCACACTGATTTCTACAGTGGTTACCGCAGTCTACACTCCCATCAATAGTGAGAAAGGGTTCCTTTATTCCCACAGCCCTATCAGCATTTGTAATGGTTGATAACAGCCATCCTTTCTTGGGTGAGATGGAAATCTTAATTTGCATCTTTCATATGACCAGTGATGTTGTAATTGTTTTTGTGCAGTTACTTGCCATTTGTACTTCCTCATCTGAGAAGTGTCTAATCACTTCAGATGCTCATTTTTGGGTTGAACCTTCAAATTTTTGGGGAGGTGCTGAGTTTTTTGAGATTTTTAAAAATATATTCTAGCTATTAATCCTTTGTCTGAGGAACAGATAGCAGAAAAATTTTCCCCATACCACAGGTTGCCTCTTCACTCTGCTGGTGATTTCTATTGCTGTGCCAAAATTTTTCAATAAGATCATATTCCAATAGTTGACTCTTCATGATATTTCCTGTGCAGTTGGGGTTTTGTTCATGAAGTCTTTGCTTATACCAGTGTCTTCCAGAGTTCTACTTATTTTATCGTCCAGAAGATTTAGTTTCTGGTATTTTAATATCTAGATCTTTATCCATTTCAATTTTAGTTTAGGGCATACTGAAAGACATGAGTCTAGTTTTAATCTTTGGCATATGGAATGCCAGTTTTTCCAGCATTTACTTTATTTTATTTTTTTAAAAGTTATTTATTTATTGAGCATTTATTAAAGAGGCTATCTTTCACTGGTGAATGTGTTTGGTTCCTTTGTGAAAGATAAGGTGACTGAATATGTTTGGAGTTGTTTCTGTCATCTTCTAATCTGTTTCACTGATCCTCAAGTCAGTTTTATTTGCCAGTATTATGCTGTTTTATCACATTAACTTCGCAGTATAATTTCTACAAAGAGGCCGTGATGCTGCCTGCCTTTGCTTTGCTGCCCAGAACTGCTTTTGCTATTCTAGGTCTCTTCTGGTTTCAAATGAATTCTAGGATTGTTTTCCCTAATTATGTGACATGCTCTATTGTCATTGTGATTGGGATTGCATTAATTATGTGTCCTATTTACTCTTCTCATTGCTGAGACAAAATATCTGATTGCCAAAGTATCTGATACTTCTTTGTTGATTTTTTGGTCTATTTGACATATTTGTGACAGTGGGGTATGAGATTTCCTGTTAAAATTGTATTAGAGCTTATCTGACTTTTCGTGTCCACTAACATTTGTTTTATATATTTGGGCATACTGGTATTTGGCTGAGCCTGGAAGGCTCATGTCCGAGGTCACGCACTTGATCACTGGCCAGAGGCTTCAGTTCTTCACTGGCTGTAGGCTGTAGGCCTTGTGTCTTAATTGAGGTTGTTCCCATTGCAAACTCTATGTCTCTTCCAACTGCCTCTCCCACTCATGCTGCCTTACTGCTGTAATCTTAGGAACCATGGGCTAATAGTTTGTAGCTTAATTTATAGCTGTCACTTGTCTTATATTTTCCCAACATTAGCTACCTTCATTGTAGATCAAATGCTATTTGTTCTCATTTCACCCTCTAAAAATATAAAAAATCTACACAGACAAGAGGCTGACATATTCCCTGAAGAAGAGGTTTTAGCAGGAATTTGATCCATGCCCACTTGAGAATACCAAGATAGCAGGCCAATTGCATTAGCTCCTCTGAAAAGAATTTCAGTGAGGATTTCCCACCTGCCCACTTGTCAGAAAAATCCACACAGAAGAAATCTGTACTGAAGTATTTGTTGAGTATGGACTAAATGGATTTTTACCTTACACAGTTTGTCAAGTTCAACACAGTCAGTTGCTTCAAAGGTGAGAGTGACTTGAGGCTACCATCTGTTATTTCCTTGCAGTCCACCATGTAAATGTGACTGATATTTGGATAATTCTTGTCTATAAATCTGAAAGATGCATCAGTGATTCTTTTATTTCCTGTTTAAAAGAAGACAAGTATTGTATTTGTAATTCCACAGAGCAAAAGTAAAACAAAAAGTTAGAACCACATTTTTAATATCTTAGACCTTCAAATCGGATCTTCCTGAGGTTACACGTAGAAAGAGCATTGAAAGCACCATCAGAGATATGTGGTGAACCGATCAAAACCACTGATGCAATAGAATGGCACTTCTCCACCAAAGCCTTCGGAAGAAAAGAGAATTAAATTAACCATGCTGCAAAGAACAAGCTCAGCAAGGTAATGAGGTCATCCTTCCCTTTCAATATACACATAAACAGATGTGCTGGCCATTAAATGTTCGTGATTTTGAAAAAAAATGTTTTTCAGTATAATGTAATACACTCACATGTGAGTAATGCAGATGAATTAGAATTGAGTCATGTTACAGAAGAACTGGAAAATATGAGAAGGTGGAAAGCTGAAAAAAATCACTACATTTGACAGCTTGACATGAAGAACTGAACTTAATCTAATCAGGATTGGGGTTAGTACTTGAACGGGAGAGTTAAATTTCAATTCTATGCTTAGACTAACACACCACTGAGACAAAAATATCCTAACCATGAAACAAGGTTTTTTTTTAGAGTACTTAAGGATTGAAATGTTGAAACATCTTGGCAAATATACGTGTACGTGTTTGCGTGAGCATGTGTATGTATGTGTGTGAGCCTTTATATCACTTTCTTACTATTAATGAAAACAAAAGACTAATTCACACTTTCCAGTAATTCAAGGTGTTGCAGTGTATGCTTATGTAATGGCAGGCAAGAATTCTATCACTGAATCACCCACCAGTGTGCTCATATAATGCAACTGAATGAAAACTCCGCTTCCCAGTCACCTACTTTCACGCATCTGTCCGTTAGGGTGGGCATGTCGTTTATTGTCAGGTGGATGATTCCAGAGCAGCTGTTCGCGATGTTCCTGAAGCCCTTGACTGAAATCTAAATTGTACAAAGGTGAAAATCATGGGGGAACTCATTACCATTTAATTATTCATAATGCTGTGTGCCTACCACCCGAATCTGGTTCCAAAACGCATCAAGACAAAAGGAGATTTTATACCCATTAAATAGCTCATCCTCATCCTCCTCTCTTTTCAGCGCCTGACACTACTAATCTGTTTCTGACAGGGAACGTTTACATGAATGACATTATATAATATGTGGTCGTTGGCACTGTTTTTCTTTAAGGTTTATCCAGTTACCACATGTATTCACATCTTGTTCCTCTTTAGGGTTTTACTCATTTTTATAATGTCCTAGCATAAGGATAGATGGTTTACATCTGACAACTTCCAACTGAAAGCCAAATTTATTAGGCCCTATCTGGTGACCTGCTTTACTCATCCACTTATCTGCTGATAGACATCTGGATTCTTTCCACCTTTTGCATATTTTGAATAGCTGCTGTGAACATGCATGCATATTTATCTGCTTAAATGCTGTTTCCAGCTCCCTGGGGTATATACCTAGGAGTAGAATTTAGGATTTATGGTAACTCTAAATTTAACTTTTAAAGGAACTGCAAACATTTTTTTCTGCAGTAGCTGTATCGTTTGACATTCTCACAATCTAATTTCTACAGTTCCACTTAGAAGCCTCCAATTTTGCTCCATCTTTACTAACACTTCCATTTTTTCAAAAATCTAGTAGGTTTAAACTTATACTTTATTTCTTTGATTTGCATATCTTCTATGACTGTATTGATCATCTTTTCATACGCTTGTTAGTATTTGTGTATGTTCTCTGGGAAAATCTATTTAGGTCTGCCTATTTTTAAATTGAGTTGCCTTTTTTACTGTTGAGTGGTAAAAATTCTTTATATACTTATTAGATAAATAAGTTCAAGTTATTTTTCCATTCTGTTTGTTAGTCTTCCAATTTTGAAAATAATATGCATAACTTTGAGAATAAGAATGTCTAATTTTGAAGAAGTGCTAAAAGATTTTAATGTTAAAAATTCATCCATTTTATCATTTATCTAAAGTCATGCAGTTTATCTCCAATGTTTCCTTTTAAGAATTTTATAATTTTAGCTTTTACGTTTAGATTAATAGCCCATTTTAATTAATTTTCATATTGGTATGAGGTAAGGGTTAAACTTCACTTTTTCAGCATGTGAATATATAGTTGTTCAAGTATTAGTTGTTGAAAAGAGCATTTTTTCCTCCAGTCTTGAACTCCTACCAAATATCAACTGGTCATAAGTATACAAATTTCTGTGTCCTCAGTTCTCGTCCATTGTTCCATGTTTATCCTTAGGCCAGCACTACATTCGTTTGAATATTATAGCTTTGTAACCAATTTCTTTCTTTTCAGCTATCATTATTCACATTAACAGAAGCAGCAGTAGTGGGGAGGGGTGTGTGTTCAAAATAATGACCGATTCCAAGATCTAACTACTTGCCTATGTAACTCACCATTCAATAACTTGCTGGTCAGGTCCTATTTCCTGTGAAAATGGGGCTAGATGGGAAATCAGATGGTGCTCAGTGTGGGTAATGGAAAGCTGAAACCCCACTGAGAGGCAGACCTACCCTGAAGCATTGCCTGCACAACAGTCAGGCAGGGAGGAGGTGAGGCGCCACAGCGGCCCTCATGGCCAACCCCAGAGACATCATGTGTGCCATCTCTTGGCATGGGTGGCTGCCAAGCTTCCATCCTCAGAACCTCTCCAGAAGCGAGAGAACTGAGTGCCACAACTTTAGAACCAGCAGAGTGCATCTCACTTTCTTAAGAAGTGTCCCTGTCCCTGAGATTAGACCAGGTTCTTGTTATACATCTGGAGCATCATACTTATTATTATTAAAATTAACTTTGTGGTTAGTTATTGAACAAAACTTCTCACTACCCCAGCTCCCAGCAGGGATGCCTAGAGGAGCAACTACATAGATAAACCAAGTAATACCATCATATGAATAGATGGGGAAATATAGCAATGGATTCAGAGAACCCTGACTATTTGGTAGGCCCTGCTGCTTGGGAGATGCCTACAACACGAGCAATGTTTCTAAAGAAATGTATTCAGTTTGGCCCAAGAGTTCTTTTTTGTTATCCAGAAGAAATACAGCTGCACATTATCTTTTATGGCAAAGGATAAAGACATGCCTGACTTAATGATAGGGATGCATCCTAAGCAATGTCTTTAGAGACTGTGTCATTGTGTGAGTATCACAGAGTTTCTTATACCATCTAAGCTACAGCATCACTAGGCAAAATCATCTTAAGGGACCATGGGCTTACACATTCCGTTAGTGAGCAGAATGCCATTAGGCAGCATGATGATAGTGAAAAGTTGACACCAAACTAAGATCAGAGCAATCAAAAATAGGTTAACTATGGCAACTCACTTGGTGGAGTATAACACAGTCTATATAGATGTTTTAGGAGAAAAAGTGAGATTATTATATAGTACTAAAGTTGGTTGCATAAAACCTTGCCACTCAACACAAGCATTTCTTCAGACGATCTGCCCACCGTCCACTGACTCGTCAGCTGTGCCTGAACAAGCTTCCCAGGTAATTTGGATGTACCGAGGAGCTGGAGAAGTGCAAACCAGAGGAAACATGGGAGCAGGGAGAAGGCACTCAGAGAAAGTGAACCCACAGAACTACGTAACATAGACTCGTTTTAAGGATCAGTTCTGGGCTTAATGTGAGGGTTGGCAAATCTGAGATTTTTTAGGGCAGGCTGGGAGGCTGCCAAGTCAGGAAAGAGCTAACGGTATTGAATCCTACCTGTGCAGGACAGAAACTCAGACTGATTTCTACAGTGCAGTCTTGAGGCAAAATTGCTTCTTCTTGGAGAAACCTCTGTCTTTACTCTTAAAGAGTTACTTGCTGGATGAAGTCCATGTGCATTGTTGGAGGGTGGTCCACCTTAGTGAAAGTCTACCTGTTTATGTGTATCCACGAAGCAGGAGGAGGAGGAGGAGGGAGAAAGCAGAGAGGAAAAACGAGGAGAAGGGGGAAAGGAGAGGAGGAGGAAGAGAGGGAAAAGGAAGATGAACACAAGGAGGAAGAAGAAGAAGGGAGGAGGAGGGGAAGAAAAAGGAGAAAGAGGAAGAGGAGGAGGAGGAGGAGGGAAGGGAGTCACCTTTACAACAGCACCTAGACTACTGTTTGATGAGATAACTGGGCACCATAGGCTAGCCAAACTATAAAGCTCTGTAGTATTATCCTCACGTTTACTTTGCATGAAACATGATGATTGAATTTGTTTGTTTATTTATTTATTTATTTTTGCAGTACCAGGGATTGAACTCAAGACCCTGTGCTTACCAGGGAAGCTCTTATTCTACTGAGCTATTTCCCTGGCCCCTTGACAATTAAATTAACTGTAGCAGGGAATTAAGTGTAGCATAAACAACTATAGAGCACCAAATGGGCCTGCAAGATAGCGCAGTGGACTAAGTGTCTCCTTAGGTAAGCACAGGGACTAGGGTTTGATCCCAGCACCACACACCATGCTGGCCCTGCCCCCGGGTGCACTGAGCCAGTCACCAAGAGTAGGTATGGTAGTGCATGCCTGTAATCCCAGCAGCAGGGAGGATGAAAACAAGAGGATCACTACATGGCTGAGCTGCATAGTGAGACCCTGCCCCAACCCAATACATTTTAAAAAGGTGAATAATAACCATTTCTTGACAGGGACAGTCAGGAACACTTAAGGATTATATAACCTTAAGTATAATCAGAAAAAGAGAAATAATAAAAGGCAGCATAAAGACATCCTTGGGTAGTTTTTAAACCATCTCCTGCTACAGGCCTCGCCTTGCAGGGAAACACCAACAGGTAGATGGGCCGTAACTCTTTCATATAATCTGTGCATGTCTTATTTCCTCCCTTCTGAGAGATGATCATACACTCTTTTTAAAATCTTCTACTGTATGGAAATGGTTGAAAAATTAGAAGTAGGACAAAATCTAAGAAAATGAGCCGAGCATGAGCACAGGTAGGCTCAAGTAGGAGCCCAAGCTGAAGATGAGCACAGCTGAGGCACAGCCACAGGCTTGCTGGCCATGGCTGAGGTGGCAAAGCCACCTGTAGGTGACACGGAGAAGTTTAGTGGTAAGGAGGTGGGAAAAGTTGATGGAAGAGCCAGAAACAAGAATGAGGGATTTTGTACTGCACTGCCAAGGAATCATAAATGCATTTTCCATATGTACTTTTAATAAAAGCCTGGGGAGATGATGAACGTGTCAAATGCGGAGAAGAGAAGGGGGAGGGAGAGGGATTGGTTCAGAGTCGCAGAGCCTGGTTTGAGTCAGACCCTGGCTCTTTCTCACTTTCAACACAAGCAGATCAACCTCTTCCTCTTAGTTTTCTCAGCTATAAAGTGACATAATTTTTTAAGAGATTTGAGAAAAATAAAATGAGGCCATATGTATAAAATGGCTAGCACAATATAAGGCCATGTTCTATCGGATCCACTTTTCCTCTTACTGTTCTGGGCACAGTCTTCTCCCACAACAAGGTAAAGAACCAGCATTGAGGGGTGGAGGACCCCCCAACTCACCACAGTTAGTGCCATCCTCAAATTGTAAATGTACAAACTTGTTATTCAGGAAAGCCGGGTGGTTGAGGACTGTTATCTGTGTCACGCCATTCCCCAAGGGCTCATGCAATTTTTGATGGGGCTTTTTTGAAGGTGACTGAATCTAGAGTGTGCGACTGATACACTGCGCAGTGCTGGGACTAAGATTGCTGGGATTAAGGGAGGACGATTACTGGTCCACTGATTGGATTGGCTATGATCTAATCCCAGTACCCTGAACACAATGGGAGAGACAGAAAGAGGCTTGTCTTCCCTCCCTCACTGCTTTTGCTATCTTATGGGTGCCATGAACTGTTTTCCTCTGCCAAGCCCCTCTGTCAAGCCATCTGCACTGGAACCAGCCAAGTACGGAACCTCCACAAACTTCGAGCCAAATAACCCTTTCCTCCTTTAACTTTGGGTGCTGTGTTTTGGTCTCAGTGATGGGAAAAGTAACACAAGAACGTTTTCCATAGCTATTCCTCCCCATGAGTTCCAAGTACTGAGCACAGCGTCTGAGACAAGGGTGCGTGAATGACTGAATGGTCTTGAAGAACACAGCAATGGTGGAGCCAGGCCTGGCCACCAGTTCCCATCACAGCCACAGCTCCAGGGATGAGGGTCCTTCCGAGGTTTTCCCCTGTATCTCAGGCCCTGCTCTCATCTCCTAGCTGCTACCTCCTACAATGGCTTCCACAAAACAAGCAACTTTTCCCTCTTGCTGTCTTAGAAACATCTCTGTGAAAAGATTTCCTGAACATGGGAAAAAATGACAACAAAGAGCAGCCACAGCTGGGTGATTCCCTAAAACAGAGCCAAAAACTGGCGCCACTGACCAATGAGATTCATTTCTAGGCAAGGGAGTGGGAAGAACCTCTGAGAAGAGACGTTTAGTTTTGTCCTGGCATGAAGTGCAGAGTTTCCCACAAAGTTTATATTAGAGTATCCAAAAAGATGTGTGGCTAGTATTTTATGACTCAAATATCCCTGCCAGAATCTTTTAGGCCAAGCAACTATTAGCTGTGCTTCTCTTCACTGAAATAATGGGGATATAAATCAAATTTTAAAACTGCCTTAGAGGAAAAAGCAACATGTTTTGCCCTGTTAAAATCCTAGGCCTCATCACAGATGATATCTGTGCATTTCCTGTGTAGAATTCCCTCTAACAACAGCTGGGGGCTGAATAGCTCTTTGTTCAGTTGGGAGGTGACTTTGGCTTCCATTTTGACACCGACTGGAGTCTTGTGCCCCTGCCCTTTGCTGGGGAAGGCTGAACTGGTTAGGAAGTTGAGGTGACTGTTCCTAACCAGTGGTGTCCACACCTCAAGTACCTGCAGGCAGCTCTTGGGGTCAGAGAGCTCTGGTGGTACCAGAAAAACTCTCTCCTCCTGTCTCTGGGTGGGTCTGAAACCATCAGTGGACAGCACAGTGTTGTGTGTGAAAGCAGTAAATTATCTGTGAGCAATAAGAAATGAAGACGAAAGTGGCTGGTACCAAAGACCAGCTCAGATCCTTCCGCGTGCTCAGGGGAAAGCGAGGAAGGAGCTCAGCACATCGGGGATCACACCTCACTGGCTTCCACTTCCTGCTCCTTGTCTCTGACAATGTCTCCGAATCAGTCAGTTGGGTAACACAGAAAAGTTACGGATGAAGACCTAGACCCTCCGCAACAGCGAGAAACATCGTCTGAGGTGGACATGGCCCACCCTGTGCTCCCGTCCTGTGTCCGGCTGCTTCTGTCATTCTCCAGCACTGAGCCATGACTAACATTCTCTGAACGCCGTCGGCCCAACCCACCCGTCCTTCATGACCTCTTAGTGACCTCCCAAGAGCCTGGCTTATTGAGCAGGAAGAAGCATTGGAGAGAAAAGCACAGCTTCCCCTGCAAACAGTATGGAACACTGTTTTACTGCTCTCTGAGGCACCAGGGCACTTGACAACAACACTCCCCAGCACCTGCGCTGAGAGGGTCTGACCAGCTCCAAAGGCTGCGAGGCCGGCCGGGCGTCCTGCTGTGGTCCCATCATCATCCTGCCTTTCTGGAGGATCCTGTGGTTTCCAGATCTATTCACTCCTCTCTCTGCTTCTACCTTCACAGGGAAACTCATCTGTCCACTCCTACCTTCTCCTGGGTAGCCCTCTGCACACTGCAGGAGCAAACCTTTCCTCCACAGAGCCTAGAGGCCCAC
>PVKN010016713.1:0-17727 GCA_004027915.1 Capromys pilorides | reverse complement strand
AGGAGCAGAACCTTATCAGAATAACCTTGCAACACCGTAGCAAACAAAGCCACGTAGAGACAGCCCGCAAATCAAGAAGCTCAGGCGGATCGAGGGCGGGGGAGGGGGGCTGGCCAGGGGCCCCAGCGGCCCCCAGAGGCCCCCAGATCGCGCCTGCGCCCGCCTCTTCCTTCCCTGATTTGGCCGCAGAACCGCAGGTCCGGGCGCCCATTCCAGAAGAGACCAGAAGCTCAGGAGCCTCAAGTGGCCCACGCCCACAGGCCCTCTGGGCTCCACCCAGAGGTCACCCGGTGACCCAGGCCTGCGCAGCGTCGTGACCCAAAGGCCCGTGGGGGCCTCCCCGGGCAGCCCAGGCTGGGCTCACCCCTGGGTCCTGCCTCCGCCTCCTGGGCGCTCCGCCCCACCCAGCTGCACGGGAGACACCCCTTTAGGTCGCCGTGCTGTGGGTGTCCAAGGGTCGCACCCCAGCCCACAGTTCCCAGGTCTGCAGAGACAGTCTCGAGAGAACAGGAAAAATGAAGGATTTGGGGGTCGGCCATTGGTACAGCAGGAGCCTGGGACTCTGGGTTCGATCCTGGGTGCCGGGTGTTCACACACTCCTCCTCCTACTCCGAGGCCCCTCCACCACCCTGGCCCCATCCCGAGCCTGCTGGGATCCGCGCCCCTGTTCCGGCTGGAGTGGCCCCGTCCGGGTGTTACTCATGGGGCTCTCTCCTCAGCCCCGCCCCCTCCCAGGCTGCGGGTGCACGTCCTCTCAGGGAAACTCGGTCTCCCTACTTCGTGTCATACGTCTTTTATTTTGCTCTTGATCTCTATTTTGGGCTCCTCATATATGAGAAACCTGGCTGCACGTAAGCCGATGCGTGTGACTGACGTCACTCTGAACGCCATGGTCCTGAGAGCTCCAGTCTTCCTGCAAATGGCTCGGGTTTATCCTTCTTTAGGGTACACTAGTATGCCATGGTATAAATACCCTGTTTTCTATCCTTGTCCCTTTCTTGATGGACGCACAGGCTGCGGAGCCTCAGACTTATCCTGCGTACTTCTGCCATGGGCTGAGGCCAGGACAGTGACAGGGTGTGGTTTCCGGTGGGTATGCCCAGCCTGACGTGCCCTCTCTGTGCCCATAGGTCCAGAGGCCACGTGCAGTCACACCAGGTACTGTGCGGCGCAGCTGCAGGTCCGGGCCCCAAGCTGTCCGCCCCGGGCGACGGCAGGAAGCTAGCAGGTGGGCAGGAGAGGAAGGAGGGTGAAAAAGGAGAGTCTGCTGGCCTCCTGGGGGCCCCGCCCTGTGGGTCCCGTGTAGGGCAGGGCCAGGCTGTGGCCCTTGCCCAGGTGGCCAGTGTCCCCAGGGACAGGGCCATAGTGTCCATCCCAGATGTTTGGTGTGGGACTCTGAAGGGAGCGGCCTTCCTGGGCATGCGTCCTCAACAGGGTCTGAGTCCTGCGCTGCTGCCCGCCAGGGGTCCTGGCTTCCTGGAGGCTGAGGCAGCCTGTGGGAACCGCGCTTGCATAGTTAGGCTTCATGCCTCGCTCTCTCTCTCTCTCTCTCTCTCTCTCTGTCTGTCTCCCTGTCTCTTTCTCTCTCTTTTTTTGGGGGGGACTGGGATTCGAACTCAGGACCTTGCACTTACCAGGCAGGCACTCGTGCCATGGAGTTATCTCCCAGGCCTACTTTCTCTCTTTTTTTGTCTCTGACTCTCTCTCTGTCCCTCTCTGTCTATCTCTCTGTCTTTTTCCTCATCTCTGTCTCTCTCTCTCTGTCTCTCTGTGTCTCTGTCTCTCTTGTCTCTTTCTGTCTCTGTCTCTATCATTCTCTGTCTCTGTCTCTGTCCCTCTAGCTCTGTCTGTCTCTCTGTCTCTATCTTTCTGTCTCTCTCTATCTCTCTGTCTCTCTTGTCTCTTTCTGTCTGTCTCTATCACTCTCTGTCTCTCTGTCTCTGTTCCTCTAGCTCTGTCTCTCTCTATCTCTCTGTCTCTCTCTCTGTCTCTGTCTCTCTCTCTCTTCTTTTTTTTTTTTTTTTTTTAAATATATATCATAGCTGGCTCAGCCTGCTCTGAAGGTGGGGCTGGCACAGCATGTGGTGCCTGTTATCGAACCACAGTTCCTGAGGTTGCCTAAGCTTGCCTAAGCAGGACGTTAGACCACTGAGCCATCTCGCTGGCCCATGTCTCTCTGTCTCTCTGTCTCTCTCTCTCTTTCTGTCTCTCTCTCTGTCTCTCTCTCTCTGTCTCTCTCTCTCTCTCTCTGTCTCAGAGCTCCTACACATTCAGCACATCCTCTAGGGCTGAGCCACACCTCCATCTTCTCCTGGCTCTTTGTCTTTTACTTTTTCCTCTTAACACTGAAAAACCCTGCTACTTGGCTTCCCCCATCTAGTGGCAGCCAGTAGCAACTGCCACAGAAATTCTGGAACTTTCACAGGCCAGCATGGGCACATGAGAACACACAAGGGAAACAGTCTCGCGGCCTTAGGAACACAGCCTGGCGCGGGGCACACACGTGCAAGCCCAGCTCTCCTGGAGGCTAAGGTAGGAGGACCACAGGCTCCGGGCTGCACAGAGAGAACCTGTCTCACAACACAACAGGAATGCAGTAACAGTCCTCTCCTAAACTCTATCAACATTGAGGATGTAGAAAAACGCAGGAGTCCCAGTGGGCTTTTCAACTTGCTTCCCTACATGGGTGGCTTTAAAATCTCTGCCTGGGGAGACGTCCTAGTCAAGCAGCCCAGGCTCCGGGAGGGGAGGCTCCTGGGTGTCCTAATGTTACAGGAAGCCGAGTTAGATACAAATATTATAGGCAGTCAGACAGGGCCAGGCCCTCCAAGGAGATAACACAGGAAACAAGACGTGTGGCAGCTGTGGGAGGGACAGATGCACCGCTGTGAGCCAGACCTCGAGACCAGAGATCAAACAAACGCAGACCTCCCTAGAGATAAGCATCAGCAACTGATACTCTAAACAGGCATCCATCACCTTAAAAGAGCCCAAGTGAGTCACTAACCCAGCCCCCAGCAGGAAGAGACCCTGTTCTGTGTTCATGCCCCTTGCTGCTTGCTACCTGACGGGCTTCCCCATTTGGTCCTGGATTTAATCACTTTTACCTGAGCGGCGGCACTTGTAACCTCATTGGGTGACCATAGCTTTGTCTCTCCTCATGCCCACCTAAGCGAGTTCCCATGGTTTTCACCCTAGACTCGCCTCACCACATGGTTGTCTTCAGTAGAAGTCCCTAGGAGAGACAGCTCCCGGGGACTCCCACTGGGAACCCCCCTCCTGTCCCTCTGTCAAACAGGAGCTTTCTTTCCCCCCAATAGAGTCTGCTCATAACCTCCGTTTGTGTGTGTGTCTGGGGCAAGGTAAGATACAAATGTCAAGAATTTCTTCAGGAGTTTGTTATAAACATATGTTTAAAGTGAATAGAATAATGTGAACATATTAGAAGAGATCAATAGACTTTCAACGAGGATTGAAAAATAAACTCAAGAAATGACCAAACAGTGCAGCGGATTAACCCCTGGGTCTGCCTGCCTTCTGGCCCCGCCTCCAGGGTGCCATGAGAGGCAATTGAGATTGGGTTTAGCATGCGCCTGTAATCCCAGCTCTTGGGAGGCTGTAAACAGGCGGATCACTGTGAGTTCCCATCTAGGAGTGAGACCCTGAACACTCTGTAGACCCTTCCCTAAAATACTACAGAAAGAAGTCAAGAAAGACTGTAAGTGGGGCCAGGGAGATACCTCCATGGCACAAGTGCCTGCCTGGCAAATGCAAGGTTGTGAGTTCGAACCCCAGTCCTACAAAAAAAAAAAAAAGAGAGAGAAAAAGAAAAGCCAGTTTGGCCTGCTTTGGGAGGAGAAGCGAGCGGGAGTTCTGAAAGCTAGGGGGCTCCTTCTAGGGGCGTGTGGCTTCGGTGTGAAAAGTTCCCCAGGCCTGTTCCTGGGACTACTGCATATGAACACCATGTCCCAGCGAAGGGCTTAAACATCCCTAAGAGCCACCGTGAACCCACTCCTATGGTGGCCGCCAAGGCAGGCGCATTGGCGGTGGGGGTGGGATTCTCAGTCGCTGGCGGTGGCGGCCTGCGTCATTTCTTATTTCTGCTGTTGCTGGAACAGCATCCCCCACACCTGACCCGGGCTCTGCCCATGTGACCCCAAGCAGCTCCCAACACTGGTTCACAGTTGGGGTGCAGTGGGCAGGGTGCTGAGCCAATCAGACTTCCTCATGGAAGCTGAGATGTGAGCCCCACTTAATTTCCACATCACGGGAAATAGCATTAAGACTGCCCAGCCATTCAACGTCTTTAAAACCCTTCTGAGCCTGAGAGCCCTAGAGCAGGCATTGCTGGTCCACGCACACTGTGGCTCATCCCACACCACCTGCCCTGGCTCCCAGGCAGGGCCATGCCAGGGCTGGGAGAGCAGAAACTTCCAGTGGGGAGCCCAGGACTGGTTTCCTCCAGACCAGGGGAAGGACTGACCCTGGCCCCTACGCTGGAGCCACCAGTGCCGAGGCCTGAGGCCTGCAAAGCCCAGAGTAACTTGCTTTGGTGCCATGAGGTTTGGGAAAGATTAAAATGATCCTCTCGGGCCGGCGAGATGGTTCAGTGGTCTAAAGCACCTGCTTAGGAGGGCTCAGGCAACTGCGGGGACTGCAGTTCAATCCCCGGCACCACATGCTGCGCCAGCGCCACCACCAGGGCAGGCTGAGCCAGCCACAAAATGAATAAATAAAGAAACAAACAAACACAACAAGCAAACAAATAAATAAAAATAAATAAAATTTAAAATGATCCTCCCAGAGGTAAAGTCCAGAAGATTTCACTTCAAAACATCCAGAGGGGGGCCGGCGAGATGGTTCAGTGGTCTAAAGCGCCTGCTTAGGAGGGCTCAGGCAACTGCGGGGACTGCAGTTCGATCCCCGGCACCACATGCTGCGCCAGCGCCACCACCAGGGTAGGCTGAGCCAGCCACAAAATGAATAAATAAAGAAACAAAGAAACACAACAAGCAAACAAATAAATAAATAAATAAAAATTAAAAAAAAAAAAAAACATCCAGAGGCCTGCGATTCCTGGTGACTCAGGGTCATCGCAGCCCGGGGACAGCCACAGTGGAGCTGCAAAGCAGAGCCCCTTGTAATCCCAGCGCTTGGGAGGCTGAGGCAGGAAGATCACCAGGAGTCCGAGGCCGGGCCAGCCTGAGCTACATAGCAAGAGCCTTTCTCAAAAACCCGTAAAGAATATTTAAAATTCACTGGGCCTGAAATAGTTCACAGGTGGGGAGACTACAAGCTGCTTGTGAAGGACCCAGCTCAGGAGCAGGTGTGCAGTCGACACCCCGGCACTTTGGGAGGCAGAGACAGGAAGAACACAAGTTGGAGCCCAGCTGAGGCAACTTTGTAATTTATCAAGATCTTGATTAAAAAACTATCTGGGCGTGGTGGCGCATGCCTATAATCCCAACACTTGGGAGGCAGAGGCACGAGGATCGGTGAGAGTTTGAGACCAGCCTGGGCTACAAAAGTGAGCTCAAGGCCAAGCCTGGGCTGCATAGCGAGACCCTATCTCAAATAGACCAAAAAAAAAAAAAAAAAATTATTTTTGTTTAAAAGACACACACAAAGAAAATTGTGCTAGCCAGGCGGGGTGGCACATGCCAGGAATCCTAGCACCCAGCAGGCTGGGGCAAATGTGTCATCTCAAGTCTGAGGCCAGCCAGGGCTACGTACTGAGTTAGGGAGCAGGCAAGACCCTGTGACAAACCGAACCAAGCCACGCCACCAAAAATTTAATTAATTTATTTGTTCATTTATTTATGTTAATATTTTTCCTGTATTCAGGGCAGGGTGTACAGGGTATTCAGGGTCTCACTACTAGATTGGACTCATAGTTAACCTCCTGTTTACAGCCTCCCAAGTGTAAGGATCACAGGCGCGTGCCATCGTGCCCCATCTCAAGTGCTGTCTCAGTGTGCCCGGGGATGGGGGTGGGGGGCGGGCCCAAGTGGGGCACGCCAGGGATCAAACCCCAGCCCTTGTGCTCTCTCTAAGCAGGTGCTTTAGTCTGGGTGGGGCCAAACATTTAAAAATTTTAAAGAGAAAAAAAAAACTGCAGGAGCAGTGTAGGAGGAACTCCCGTGCTGACAATAAAAGACCCATGGCTGGAGTTTAAATCTATCTTAGGACAGAAGGTAATCCCAACACTTGGGAGGCTGAGGCAGGAGGATCAGTGTGAGCTGGAGACCGGCCTGGGCTACAAAAGTGAGCTCAAGGCCAGCCTGAGCTGCATAGCGAAACCCTGTCTCAAAAAGAGACAGACAGACAGACAGACAGACAGACAGACAGACAGACAGACAGACAGAGAGAAAGAGAGAATGGAAGGGCAGCTAATACTTTACTGCTCAGCTGAAATTCTCCTCTAGCTGGGTGGATGCCCTGCATTTTCCTACATCAAGGGCCGAGGGGCTGCGCGCTGACCCCTGGGACAGGTGGTCAGGGCAGACCAGCCGGTGGTGGCGGCATTGCCGCCGGAGCCACGAAAGCGCAGCGTAGATGTGGGCGGGGCCGGCTTTGCGCGATTTGGTCTCATCTGTGAAATGGGCCTCAGACTTCGCATCGCAAGCTCCAGGGTCTGAGAGGGTACAGATCAGGCTCTCTGCCACATCCGGGCACAGCAACCAAGCGGTGACAGAAGCCAACACCTCCCTGCTTAGCGTCCCCGTTTCCGCCAGACACCGACTGCGTTGCTGTAAGTGCGGATGCAATGCATTACGCAAAGCGTAATCCGTAACTTAGTGCAAGGTGTAGTTACAAACTTGCAGCAATTATGAAGGTATAGCTATTCATTTCACTGCTAAATAATACACCCGGGGTGGTGAGATGGCTCAGCGGTCTAAAGCGCCTGTTTAGGAAACCTTAAGCAACAGCAGGAACTGCAGTTCGATTCCCAGCACCGCATGGTGCACCAGCCCCACCCCCAGGGCAGGCTGAGCCAGCCGTAATAATTAAAAAAATAATAATAATGGCAAATAAACAAATACACCCATCCTCACGTATTTTTATATTTAATGTACAACTTATAAACAGGAGGGGATGTAGCTCATCAAAACACGTGCCTGCCTGGCAAGTACAGGGTCCCGAGTTTGGTTCCCAGGATGGGAGCAAATTAAATATAAATAATCTGCAAAGTATGTAATTCATTGTAGGATTTCATTATATAACTAACGTCATTTACAGACATTAAATCTACAAATCGCGCCATCTACACTGGATCCTGCCCCTCGGTCTTCCCAGATGTGTATCAGTCCGTTTCCGGCAGGCTGCGTGTGTCTTCCTGCGGGAAGCTGGGGCAGCAAATACCCCGCCTCGCGCCTTCTTACATCCCTGCCTCTGTCTCTCGTAGGCCCGGTTGGGGGCTGCCAAGTGCGCTCTTCCTTCGCCGCCCGCCCGTCCGTCCGGGATGTCATTCCCCAGTGCTTTCTGCTGAGTGCTGAAGAGAGGAAGCCTGCGGGTCACAAAATTCCGTGTCTGCCCAAATCTGGATAAGGATGGCCGAGAACAGAATCGTGGGGCAATTTGTAAAGCTGGTGACCATTTCTTTTGCTTTGCCTTTTTGAGACAGGGTCTCGCTATGCGGCTCAGGCCCGGCTTGAGCTCACCTTGTAGCCCAGGCGGGTCTCGAACTCGCAGAGATCCTCCTGCCTCAGCTTCCCAGGTGCTGGGATCCCAGGCCTGGCCACCATGCTGACATCATGTGGCCATTTGGACAAATGCCACACTGCGTCTAACGGGCCTTCTCTAGCGCTGGGTGTGTTTCATTCCTGGGGTGCACCCTGGCTGTTCTCCCGGGCGACGCCCTCTGGGGTCTCCAAGGTAACCCCCGTGCTCCCACACGCCAAGCGCAGTTCCACCTCCCCTACCCCCTCCGCTGGCACAAGCGCAGGAACGCCAGCGTGGGGTACAGTGGAGTAAACCAGCACGTGAAATCCGGGTTGGTCAGGGATTGCAAAGACGTCGCTGCCCTGCGAATTACTAGAACAGCCGGTGTGTGAGCGTAGACGGTATGGTGATAATTATATTGTAACAACGATACAGTTATTATCGCTGAGTGTGGTGGCACACGCTTGTCTTCCCACCACTCGGGAGGCTGAGGCAGGAGGATCCCTGCGAGTTCGAGACCTGCCTGTGCTACAAAGTGTGCTCAAGGCCAGCTGGTGCTGCATAGCGAGACCCTGTCTTAAAAAGACAAAATCGGACCAGAGAAGTAGCTTAGAGGCATAGACTCCTGCCCGGCAAGCACAAAGTTCTGAGTCTGACCCCTGGTACCATAAACAAAAAACAAGGAAAAAGAAATTATCAAAAAGACAAAATAAACAAATAATTTTAAAAAAAGACAAAATAATAATAATAATACACTTATTAAATTGAAGCCAAGCAGGAGTAGGAGAGAGCACGCCGTAATCCCAGAGCTTAGGAGGGCTGAGCGGAAAGGATTGCAACTTTAGATCCCACCAGTACAATTTAAATCCTTAATAGAAAGAATCATAGATAAATAAAAGGACTGTGGATATAGGTCGGGGTAGAGCATCCTGTGTGTATCCTCTGTACTGCAAAGAAACATGTTCTTCTTCACCTTAAAAGCAATACTGTGACTCAGGGCTGGGCATATAGCTCAGAGGCACAGCGCCTGCCTGGCAAGCATAAGTTCCTGAGTTCAAGTCCCAGTACCAAAACAAAAGAAATGCTACTGCAGTTCTAAGACAGGAGATCCTTAGTCTTATAAAATCCACGCTGTATCTTTCTGAAAGAATTAAAAGCATCTTCTTTTTTTTTTTTTTTTTTTTGTCTTTTTGATTCAGGGTCTCGCTATGCAGCTCAGGCTGGCCTTGAGCTCACTTTTGTAGCCCAGGCTGGTCTCGAACTCGCACCGATCCTCCTGCCTCAGCCTCCCAAGTGCTGGGATTACAGGTGTGCGCCACCACACCCAGCTAAAAGCATCTTATAGTGATATATGCGCTCTTGTGTTTATTGCAGCACAGTTTGTAACAGCTAAATCTTGGAGACAACCCAGACGGCTACCAACAGGAATGGATAAAGCAGATGTGGTATGTTCATACAATGGAGTACTACTCAATGGTGAAGAAGGATAAAATCGAGCCATTTCTAGGTAGATGGATGCACTTTGAGACCATACGGTTACATAAATTACATGCACATGTTTAAATATTGATCTGTTTCTCTGATAGGAGAACTCGAAAAGGTTAATAAGGACCCTAAAGGGATAGGCCGTGGTACTGTGCAATGGGAAGAAGGTGTTCAGATGGGAAGGGCCACTACGGAGCGGGGAGTGGGGAGGAAGGAAAGGAGAAGCAAAAGAGAATAGAGGGAAAACGCAAAGCCTTGTAAACAAGGAGGGGAGGTGGGGTGGAAGGGAAAGGCAAGGCAAGGGGAACAGCATCAAGTGCTGTTGTGTGCAGGTGCGAGTGGTGCACATCCCCATTTGAAGGGGGTCATTATGGATCTGCAAAATGTACCAATAAGGAAAGTCTGCACTGTAACACTTAGGAGCAAAGGCAAGTGGTGTCTCCAACTTACAGTAAGGAAGGACAGAGAGACAGAAAGAGACAGAGAGAGAGACAGAGACAGAAAGAGACAGAGAGACAGACAGAGACAGAAAGAGACAGAAAGACAGAGACAGAAAGACAGAGGGACAGAGACAGAGAGAGACAGAGAGACAGAGACAGAGAGAGACAGAAAGAGACAGAGAGAGAGAAACAGAGAAAGAGAGACAGAAAGACAGAGACAGAAAGACAGAGAGAGACAGAGGGAGAGACAGAGAGACAGACAGACAGACAGACAGACAGACAGAGAGACAGAGACAGAAACAGAGAGACAGAGAGAGAGACCGACAGAGAGGACTTAAATATGGCAGAACGATTTCAGGTGGTGAGTCTGGGCAAGAGTCAACCTTCCCCCTCTTTTCCCCCCTCTCTCCCTCCTGGTCCATTGCGGGGTGGGGGGTGGGGGCACCCCAGGGCCCTGCACTCCATGCTCCACTGAGCCACACCAGCCCTCCACACTACTCCCAGGCCCTGTCTGGCGCACTCTGCGCTGGGCTGGCCCCCGGCTCCTGAGCTGCACTGACAGAACAGCTTCCTGCCTGATGAGGCCGGGAGGCAACGTGGCCAGGACCTGCTGTTGTGCGGTCACCCGCTCCCTAGGGAGACACGTTTCTCCCAGAGGTCCTGGGCACCGCAGACCCAGCACCGCCCGCCTTACTGCGAAGACCCTGGCTTGGTTTACATCTCGATTGCACAAAAGTCGCAGAGTCCTGGCCCCAGCCCTTCCTGTGGTCCCCACTGATGGAGACCTCCATGAAGTAGCCCTGAGCAGGACTTAAACTAACCCATGGCTTTCCGTGCTTACTTGGAAGTCTGTCCAAGGCCCGGAGATGGTCCCTAACCTCAGACAGAAAGACTGCAGCCAGGCATAGTGGCCCGCACCTGTCATCCCAGCGCCGGGAGGCTGAGGCAGGAGGATCGCTTTGAATTTGAGACCAGCCCTGGCTACAAAGTTAGCTCAAGACCAGCCTGAGCTCCATAGGGAAACTCTATCTCAAAAAGATAAGCAAGCAAACAAACACTGAGCCATCGTTTCTTTATTCATTATCTCCTGATGGGCACCGGGTTTGTTTCCAAGACTGAGCTACTCTACATTGGGCTGCTATAAATGTGGCTGCTCATACCACTGTGTACGACGTTAATTCTCCTAGTGGTCAGTAGAGGGCGCCCCAGAGTTATTCAAAAATCCCTCCCCTCCTCCCCACAACCAGAGATGGAGCTTTAGACTCAGCCCCTCTCTGGGGGCAGCCAGCAGGGGGTTTTGGGGTCTCTTTGCTCACTGGTGGGTCTCATCTTGCTGGGAGAGGGAAGCAACGACCTTCAGGCTTGCGGACTTGGGTGCATCCCCTGCCCCTGTGTGGAAGACGGCCTGAGCAGCTCTCCTTGAAAGAAGAACGACTGTCTCCATTTTGGCTGAGCCTGACCCTATTCCCTCGTATTGAAATGTACAGAGCTGGCTAGGACTTCTCATTATCCTTTCAATTGGCCTTAAGCAGTGTGTAATGGTCTAGCCGAGGCGCTGGTGGTAATTTTTGAAGATGGCACGCGTGTTTCCCTGATGACAGGATGAAGAGCCACTGCTCCACGTGTCAGCTGGGATTGAGCCTCGAGATAGAGGCTATGGCTTCCTGGGGCTTGAAAGATTACACAGCAGAGCTGAAGCACCAGACCCCCAAAATATTAGATATTATCTCAATAGCATAATGCAAATTACTTCCTTTGTATATCTCCGAATATGGCAGAGGTGAATGCAGGCCTCCTACCTAGCCCAGCTCACAGTGTTCATCTTCTTCCCACAATTCCCTTCAGTACTCACCTTCCCACAATTCCCCTTCGCAAGCCAGTCCCCCTTCTCCAATGAATAAAGCCTGAGTGCAGCCCTGGGTGGCCCTCTTGGTTCCGGAAAGCCATCTTCATGGCTGGACTTAGGTCCCCTTGGCTCCCCAATAATTATATATATGTCTAAGAGTCTTTGTTATCGCTGTGGGTTGTACTGGGAGTGGTAGATTGGAATTAAGTTGGTGGAATTCCAATAACAGGTTTTAGGATTGTAAGTTTAGACTTCTTTTTTTTTTTTTTTAATTTATTTATTTATTTATTTGTTTGCTTGTTGTGTTTGTTTGTTTCTTTATTTATTCATTTTTGTGGCTGGCTCAGCCTGCCCTGGTGGTGGCGCTGGCGCAGCGTGTGGTGCCGGGGATCGAACTGCAGTCCCCGCAGTTGCCTGAGCCCTCCTAAGCAGGCGCTTTAGACCACTGAACCATCTCGCCGGCCCCAAGTTTAGACTTATTGGGCTGAGACGAGAACCAGGAAGGGACTCCGACACCCCTGCCCAGGTCCTTCCAGACCACTGACCCAGCAATACCCAGGCCTCACCTGCTCCTGCGCCTGGAACGCCCTGGGGCACTCGACACAGGCCAAAGTGGGGACCTTCACAGCTCCAGCGCAGCATCTCCCCTGCTTCTCCTGGCTCGGGGCTGTGCCAGCCCAGGTTAGACCTCCCCCATCCACATTTGGTCCGAGCCCCAGCTCCTCAGAATGTGCCTGTGCCCCAGGTACAGGTTTCACAGTGGTGATTCCAGCAGGATGGGCAGCGGGGGGCCTGGGGCGTTTGTCTGGTGTTCCCAGAGGGGAAGAGGGTGCGGAGGCAACCAGGCCACAGGGGGAGCCGGACCCAGCTGGGCCTGAGAGTGTGCTGTGCTTCTCACAGGGAAACCGAGGCCTGTGACAGTTAAATACGGGCTGTTTAGGGCCGGCCAGACAGCTCAGTGGACTAAAGCGCCTGCTTAGGCAGAGCGCAGTGGCTGGGGCTCTATCCCCGGCGTGCCCTGCAGGCCCTGCCTCCAGGGCGTGCCAAGAAGGCTAACGAGACTGGGTGTGGTGGTGTGCACCTGTAATCCTAGCTCTTGGGAGGCTGAACGCAGGTGGATCACTACGAATCCAGTATACGTGGTGAGCCCCTGAACCCCTGTTGACCCTGTACTAAATAAAAATGGACTGTTTTGAGGCCCACATGCCCAGATGGGGCCGAACTAGGCTCTGAACACAGCCTGCTTCCGGTGTGGATTCCCAGTTGGCATCAGGGGGGCCCCCTCTACTGGGCTGGGCTCAGGCCTCTTCCCCGTACCATGCACACCACCATCTGTGGGCAAGGCCGTCCCTCCTTGGCCACACCTGCCCAGTGTCCCCTGAGCCCGGCCCATCACACAGGCACCACCACCAGGACACACCCTAGCGAAGTGTGTGGCACTGGTCCCTGCGGTATCTGCACATCCTGCTCTGCGCCAGGGGCGCTGCCGCAGCCGGGCAATCGGAAGGGGTGAGTGGAGTCTGCGAGTCCTCTTTATAGGGGAGGCAGCCTGCGGCCTGGATTAAATGCAGGTCCTGAGAACCCACAGCCTGTAGAGCGTGGAGCTGAGGCTCATGCCCAGAAGCCAGTCCTGGAAAACCCGTGGTCGACAACTACACAGGTCTCAGTCTTGGTCTCTCACTGTCTCTTTCTCTGTCTTTGTTTCAGTCTCTCACTGTGTTTATTTCTCTGTCTCTCCTCCCTCTCTGTCTCTCATTCTCTTAGGTAGATACATATACCTGTCAATATCTACCCTATCTGTCTATGTCTGTTTCCACTTGCACGTACACACATGCACACACACGGTGAATACAGGACACGAAGTCGGGAAGCAGGATCTTCTCAGCAGCACGGACCAGGGCTTCACCCTGAGCATGGCTGCAGTGGCAGCTGGAGGCTCCATTGCAGGCCCTCCTCTCCCCTCCCCGGCCACATGTGCACAGCTGCAGCTGGGACCTCGGAGCCCACAGCACCCACACCCACCTTGCCCTGACCTCCCTAGATCTCTGCAGGACCCCAGAGCTTCTGCTGGGGACAAAGGCCATGTCGGAGCTGGTGGCAGCGCACCGTGGGCCCCTCCGAGTGAGAGGCCAGATCCCTGTCCCAGCTGGAGCCCCAGAGCCCGCAGTGAGCCGCCAGACAGCTGGGCCAGACTGCTGCGGCCTCCTCACCAGCTTCCAGCACACCTTGCCGGGCATTTCCAGGACAGATGGCTCCGCCATTTGGTCTTTCCAGACCAAACATAAAATTATCTTTATTAAATTTAACTTTCACTGGCACAGGGCCGTGTCTGCAGCCTGCCCCTGGTGCGTGGCATGACACACCCATGTTCTGTTCATTTCCCCTTGCCCTCTGCTTCCTCCAGATCCATTTGCCTCTTATAAAATTACCTCTAAAAAGACCCTTCCGGGGCCAGAGAGATGTCTCAGCGCTCTAAAGCGCCTGCTTAGGCAAGCTTAGGCAACCACAGGGACCAAGGTTCAATCCCTGGCACCACATGCTGCGCCAGCCCCATCCCCAGGGCAGCTGAGCTGGCCATAATACAAAAAAGTCTTTTCCCATTCAAAGAAGCCCTGAGAGGGCTGGCAAGATGGTTCAGCGGTCTAAAACACCAGCTTAGGAAAACTTAGGAACTGGAAGGACCGTGGTTGGATCCCCAGCACATGCTGTGCCAGCCCCAGCCCCAGGGTAGGCCGAGTGGGCCATAATAGAAAAATAAATAAATAAAACAAAGAAGCCTTGATTTAGGTTAAGTAAAAATATAACAAGTAGAGGCTCGTACAACTGAGACTATGGAGAGAAGCACCAGAAGCTGTCCAAGGGGCCGGGACGACGTTGCCACATCAGGACCGTCCCCAAGGCCCAGAGAAAGTCTCCCGAAGCACAGGTTGGAGCGCAGCCGGCGGCCTTCGTGTCCTGTTCTGGCGTGGTGCTCACATGGCCAGGAGCCCTCAGACCCTCCGGCCCCCGAGCCTCCCCCACCTTTCCCTGGAGCTGCTCTGTGGACGGCACACAAGGGCTCCCACGAGAAACGCATGCTTTGGGCCGCAGGGTTTGGTGTCCACTTCCCTGAGCAGCGCTTACCCGGGCCCAGGCTTTCTCAGCCCCAGGCTGCTGGTGGCTCTCGGAGCCATGAACACACTTGGGAGGCCAAAGGGTGCTCATCGAGCTCTGGGGAGCTGCGCTGAGTGGAAGAACCCGAGCCTCCCCTGCCCGGCCTCCCCAGTGAGCTGTGACCGTCGCGATGAAGCAGTCCGGTGACGACAGTGACCTGCCGGGCCGCGGTCCTCCCTCCTCCTCTCGCAGCATTTTGGGGTTACTAACCGGCCTCCTAAGGGTGTTATGGGTTCTCAAACAGAGGCTAGACCAGAGTCCAAATTAGAATTTAAATTTGAGCCTTTAATACCGAGCTCGGGGCCTTCCTGACTTCAACTCACGCAGGAGAGAAGACAGAAAAGCACGCTGAGGGACAGAGAACAGGGTTTTTATATCGAAACTACTTTCTACTTAACCCACTAATTAACTAGACAATAGATTGAGCACAGTATCCAGATGAACTTTTGAGTTTTAACAAAACAAAATCATTAGCTATATTCCTATACAGATCACCAGGTAGTCAGGCCTAAAACAGTATCCGGATGAACTTTGAGTTTCAGCAGAACAAAATCATTAGCTACATTCCTATGCAGATCACCAGGCAGTCAGGCCTAAACTCGACTATCACCTACTATACAGGGGCTGATTGTTTTCGGCACATCAACATGAATCACTCTAGCCTAAGTCATTACAATAGGCACATTCTGACCCAAGGTCATCTACCTTTGGCCTATACAAGCACAATGCTCTTCTTGCTAAAAGTAGTTATAAAAAGACCTCATCAGCCTTAGGAGAAACTTCCCGGACATGAGGGCTTAAAGTTTTAATTTTGTACCCTATTACTAATTCACAAGGAAGTTACCTCGTTGGGTCTGAAACTGAAACCTAAGTAGCCTATTACAAAGAGTTCCTCTTTTGTTGGGGAGAGGTCACCTGGAAGGCGGAGGAGTCAGAGAGAGCTCCAGACCTCGGACCTCCGCTCTAGGACATTCCGTGAATGTCGCAGGGACATCGCGGGGGTGCCATGATGGCTACAGGGAGGCTGAAGGGGAACTAGGGTCAGCCCTCGGGGTCTTCCTGCCCTTTCATCACAGACCCCTCAGAACCACCACAGCAGCAGCAGCAGCAGCAGCAGCCGCTGCCACGCAGGCCGCCGGCACTGTCCCCAGAGAGCATCCGCTGGGGAACCGGAAGTGACGCACGCCCCTGGGAACGGCGACCTTGCATTCACGCTGCAGGCCACGTTTGTGTCAAAAGAGGGGTAGCAGGTCCGACACCGTCTGGATCCCCCCCCCCCAAGCGCCTCATCGCAGGCGGCGCAGATGCACCCAAAGCAACCCAGCCCGAAGCGCAACCCTGCGAGCTGATGCCCTGCGGCGGCACAGGGTTCGGCCCTGTAGAGGCTGCGAATGCCTGCGCCCGGCTGGCTGCTACAAGTCGGTTCATAAGGAGGACGGTGTGAATACGACTGAGCCTGGGTCAAAGGCCAAACGTGGAGGTTTCTGCTGAACACGTGCAAGATAGCACCGTGCTCTAGAGCTGTCACACGGGGAGGTTCAGGGTCACCCCACCTCATCCCCCACCCCACCCCCTTCAGCTGCACTTCAGCTCCGCAGACTGTCCCCGGCCGCTCTGTGGGCACAGCCCAAGGCTTTTGGTGACTGAGGGCTCTTCTGGGTCCACATCACAGTCCCAGAAATTTACATTTGATGCCTCTCTCTCTCTCTCAGCTTTTTGAGAGAGGGTCTCACTGTGCAGTTCAAGCTGGGCTTCAGCTCACTTTGTAGCCCAGACTGGTCTCAAATTTGCCACAATCCTCCAGCCTCAGCCTCCCCAGCGCTGGGGTCATAGGCATGCCCCACCACACCCGACACTATAGTTTTTTTTCTCTGTGATGGTGAAACGCTTGTGAGGTAAATATTACCACCATCACTGTTCTCAGGCGAACAGCACAGGCACGTTAGGTCTCGATGTGTGTCCCCGTCACTGCTGTCCATCTCTAGAGCTCTTCAGCTCAAAACTGAAACTCCAAGGGGCCGGGGAGATAGCTCTGTGGCATAAGTGCCTGCCTGGCAAGTGCAAGGTCGTGAGTTCGAATCCCGGTCCCACAAGAAAAAAAAAAAAACAAAACTGAAACTCCACACAGTGACACCAGCTCCCCATGCCCTGCCCTGTTCTGCTCCTCGACTACTGGGGATGTATCCGTAATACCACAGAGAAGTTACTGGCACTCTAGAGAGTTAGTTCCAACCTACCACTGCCAGGGCGACCCTTGGGAAGAATAGACAGTAAGGCATATTTGTAGTTGTGGAGAGCCAAGGGGTCCTAAGTGCAACTATGGTGATGGTGAACCGGAACCAGGCCTGAGCGCAGGGCCCAGCCTGGGTTTATTAATTCATGATAAGGGAGAGGCTTGAGAACGCAACACTGCGAGAATGGCAGGACGCAAGTGAGTGCTGTGAGCGGGGCCAGGAGGAGGCCTGCGCACCCCTCTGCAACCTGCAGGGAGGAGGCTGTGCGCAGGGCGAGCTGCTCTGCACAGCGGAGGGAGGATCTATCGTCTTGGGGTGGGTGCTTCGGCTCTGTGTGTGACCTCTGTGCCCTGGGAGGTCACAGCCTTTTCTCGTGAGGCTCCCGGCTCTCTTCCCGCCAGCTCACGCAGGACTCTGGGAGCTACAGGGTAAGGCAAGACGCTTGTGCACTGCTTACGGCCAGCTGAGGGATCCCAGCCCTCGGGAGGCTGAGGCAGGAAGACTGGAGTTGGGCCTGAACCTGAGCGCCTAGCAGCTTCAAGACAAAGCGCTATTGCTCAGGGCCAAAGTTCTGGGCTCAGGGCTCAGCACTTCAAGAAGGAAAAAGCCCCCAAGCACCCTGAATATCTGCAGGCCTTTTCTTACCATTAACAGTGCAGTCTGAGGGGCGGGGGAGACAGCTCCGTGGCACAAGTGCAAGTGCAAAGTTGTGAGTTTGAATCCTAGTACCGCAATAAATAAATAAATAGTACCAATTAAATAGAAATAAGTAAAGCATAATACAAAAATCTCACTTTTATCAGCACACATTTGCCCTTCACAACGAATGCATGTGCAGCGGAGAGCGGGCGCAGGTACTGCGGGTGCCTTAGTGCTTTTTACCTCCCCTTCCCATGCCTGGGTCCTT